>JASANG010003684.1:0-273326 GCA_030248215.1 Enoplolaimus lenunculus | reverse complement strand
ATTATTATTATTTGTCCATCACGCGCACTTAGTATTAGAATCTGTATGTTTTCTTTTGCTTGTTTGTTCCATGATTACTGTGAAATTTTCCACTGGCTGGTTAATTCCCTCGTAGATTGTGCCGGTTCGGTTTAGCAGTGGGGCCAACAACCGCAAACGTGACAAGTTACATCGTTAGCTCGGGCTGGGTGTGGTTTACGTATTCTGGCATAACGAATTTGCCTCATTCGGTTCGGACTTGCCTAGTGCTTTCGGGTTTTTGCTTGAATATTCCTATGATAGTTCTATTTACATCTGCAAATCTAGGAAGTCGAACCAGATAACGCGTGACTAGACAAAACGTGACTAGCTGTTGTAATGTGTGACTAGGTAACGCCTCTTGGGGATCTCTTAATTTTTATTTTTCGGTTAAGCTTACTTGATTGTGCTTTATCCAATATGCATATTTATGTACGTATCGATTTTGATTGTCGCTGTCCCTTAGTAAGGTCAGCTGTTTGTGTGGAGTAGGAGTTTTGTTTAAATTTCAACCGCATTGTCGAGGGAGCCTGTTCTGCTCCAGAAAACTCGAGACCAGTCTCTGAACTATCACTGTGCTCTTTTCATGCTCGCCTCGAATCTGTTAGTGATTTCCAAAAATTTCATTAGTATATGTAAATCGCAAGCCTGAGTGACTAGATTTTCGTGACTAGAGAAATGCGTTATCTAGTTACCGACCGTTAACTACCCACCGGGTATAGTAACTTAAGAGATAAACTGAGGAGGGTAACTAGCTTAGAAGAAACCACAAAATCCCTGTGAGTACATGCTTTGGAACAAGCTAAGGGATAACGGGGGAAACCCTTCCGGAGGGACACAACGTTTCTTGTAAAGGAGCGCCCGAATTAGGAGGACCCGGCTGTTTTATGTTCAACCTTGTCGTGGACCCTACGCATTCTTGTATATAATTACGTATATGTTTGTTATACCATGCATTTTCTATGTACAAGTTGATGTATCACGTAGTAGGCTGTGCCGTAAGGAGACCCTGACCCAGGGTTTGTATCGCCCCCTTGGTATGTTCTCCCCTCCCCGTCCACAATCTTTTAAAGGGCTTGCACCCTTGTTTGCTAAGGTTAGGTGGATGACCCGGTTGTCTCCTTTCTTTTTGGGTTCCCAAATCTGACTAGGACTTGTTATTTGCACAATTTGACTAGATTTTGTTGACTAGCATCGACTCGTTGTCGCTTTTCTGTTTGTTCTCAGGATTACTCATAAGGGAAGAGACAAGATTTTGAAAACTGACAGTAGTTGAACACGTTTGCATTGGACAACTACCCGGGGGGGTGACAAGATGGCCAAAACGCTAATTCCTGGGCCCACGGATGCATTGTCAGTTATGTTGGTTCAAATCTTGCGAACCAAGGATTTTGGGTGGACCATATACGCCCCGTTCTCGCCTAGGCGTAGTTGTTACTGAAAGTTAGGTCCAGTCCCTGTGTTCACCGGAATTTGACTAGAGTAAATTGGTTGTATGCAGTCGACTAGATATATGCTCGCATTGCACTGCATAGGCATTATAAGAGGGGCGATAAGCATTTGCACTTTGAGGGGTGAAAAGAGGGGTCTGCAGGACCTGAACAGCCAGAAATGGCTAAGTATGGCTTCTCGAATTATTGGGATGCCGTAAAACCCCCTGGCGTATTGTTAGTAAAATGTACATTCACATTCATGCTCGGTTCCCGGCCCGCACCCCTTGTTGAGAAAGTTTTGTAATTAAGCGTAAATGAAATTGTACGTTACAGGCAGCAGGAAATTGTACACCAAAGCGGGTGCTCAATGCTAGGAGTAGAAAGGGGGTTAGCAGGTTTTACTATGCACAAAAAAGGGGGTCAGGCCTCCCGACTGTGGCCCCAGGACGTCCGAAATTTAGCTTAGGGGCGCGCAGGAATCCTTTTAAAGGGTCGCCAATTGTGAGTTAAGCCGCATACTCAAAACAGTGCGCCATTACGGCTCAGGCTATTAAACGGATGTCATCGAGGCCTTAAATTACCCGTAACACTGGGTCCCGCCCGGCAGTTGAATATCCCCACCCCCCAGTATAGCCGCAGCGTCGTCTCGCAGCCCGTTAAACACCTTTCAGTTGATATCTGAGTTTTCAACATATATGCACGCGGCCCTGTTCAAAGCAGCACCACGCAAGAGAAAGCAAGAGAAATACGATCGCTAGCCGGCAAACATGACAAGGGAGTTTCAGCCCAGAACGAAGGAGACACAGCACGCAACGTAGGTGTAGGAGTGAGATTGCAACGGTTGAGGGTTTTGAAATTTTGAAAATTTTGAATTTTCAGTTAAGCAACGCCTCGCCTCAGCCTAAGAGGGGTAGTTAGAATAGGATTGGGGGGGTTAGAAGTGTTTCTAGGCTCAGGACAAGCGATGGGGTACGAGGTTGTTTTTAGGCATAAAGGGATGATTAGTAAGCTGTGGTTCTTTGTTTTTTAGTATGGTTGAGTTTGGGGGAGCGTGATTGTTGTTATTCGTATTTCAGGTTCGGAGCTGGCGCTCCCGGGTTCGGCACGCCGGATCGGCTGAGTAGGCCGTCCCGGCTGCCGTTTCAGACCAACCAAGATTTTGCGACAAATTTTGAAATCTTGTGAACACGAATTTTTGAAATATTATTATAATTTTAGGCCCCCTGGATTTGAAAACCGGTTCCAATCATTTTGGACCCGTGTTTAAGCTGAGAAAGCCGCTCCGAACCTGCGCTATTAGTGGACAAATCTGGAAATTTAAGACAAACTTAGGCTGCACGTACTGGTTGCGGAGAGGGTTTCCTAGGTAAATACTATTTTCATTTTCTAAAATATAGTGCGGAGACCGGTGCCAGATACTTACCCGTATCGCATTGATTAAGAAAAACATCCTAGTTATAGCCCGCAATGCGGCAGTTAAAAATTTATAGACTTTTGAACATTTTGAAATTTTGTGTATGTGCGTCCAGAGGCCCGGGTCTGAAAAATGCGATTTTCACTTTTCTGAGATCAGACGTTAAATTTAGCGCCGTTCGACTCAGCTCGGTCTGCTGATCAAGAAGACCACCCCGAACCTTACCCGGAAACCAATAGATAAAAAGTTATGGACCTGTGGAGCTTTAGAGATTTAACGTGCACACGCTTTTACGGATCCCGGTCCAAAAACGCGATTTTCACTTTTCCGGGGTTAGGCGCTAAAATTGGTATCGATCGATCCAGCTCGTCGAGCTGGTTAAGAAAACCACCCCAAACCCAGTCCGCAAATCCATGCATAAGGAGTTATGGGCGATCAAAGATTTCTAAGATTTTACGTGTACACACTGTACGGATCGGATCCTGAAAAATGCGATTTTCACTTTTTCACGATCCACCATAAAAATAGGTACCGTTCGATTCCGCGCATCGCGCTGAGTAAGAAAACCACCCCAAACGTGGCCCGCAAACCCATAGTTAAAAAGTTAGTGACCGATTTGAAAATTTGTGATAAGTTTACATGTACGAAACTTCTACTTTTCGGGTCCCGTGTTAAAACGCGATTTTAACTTTTTCGAGCTACAAGGTTAGAAATTCATATCATTCAAAAGTTCGAGCCCGTGAAAATTCCGAAGATTTTGTGTAGTTTGTTGTATGTTTTTTTGGGCCCTGGTTCAGAAAACCACCCCCTAACATGGTCCGCAAGTTAATATTTAAAGAATTATAATCAATTGAAGTTTTGGGAATTTTGGTGTTTTAGGCGTGCGGTTTTTACTTTTCTGAACTATAGCATTAAGTTGGGTGTTGTTTAAATTAGTTTATTGTTCTGGTTAGTAGCATCACATCGAGTAGGGCTCGCTGATATATATTTAGATTATGGCTCATCAGGTTTTGCAAACCCGCACGTGCATACTCTGTGGGGGCATGCCTAACAAGTGAAACCACACGTTTTCTGGGTTCCTAAATTCAAGATCGTTACCCTCCAACTGAACTGGTCTGGCTGGTCAAAAGAACCACCCTGTGGGGTCCCTTGCTGATGACTATTTAACGAGTTGCCGCTGGTCAAGACCACCATTCTCATATACTTACGCCGTCCCAGCACTGAGTATCAACTTAAGGGTTAGAATTTGACCCGTGGGGGGAAACGTGTATAAGCCAGTTCATTGCGTAGGTTGTGGCTTCCATGAAAAGGTCAATTAGAACAGTACGCTTGTGGAAATCTAGGCTTTGAGTCCTCTACAAAATCTTAGGCATACTTGTTCTCATTTTATTCTTTGATTTTGTGCATTCTCTGTTTGTGCGTATATATGATCTGTTTTTATTGTTGTTTTGTGCTTTCGGTTTTTTTTTGGTCATTGCACCCCTTCCCTATGCTCTACCTTCCCGCAGTGCAGAGTCTACCCTTTTTCAAATGTTTGTATAGTAATTGGATTCTGTAGAGCGAGTACATAAGATAAAAAAAGGGGAAGCCCCCATAACTAAAGCTGCACGTGGTGGTCATGTTTTAAAGGGGGTATGAGTGAATCCCGTCAAAGTTTTTTTTGTCCTTGTACCATGTTGCATCTCTGTGTCCTGACTCCTTCCAGGGGTGACTAGGATTAGTCCCCATAACTTCCCGTTTAGAAATTACACGTTAAATCTTCAGCCAATCATTGGCTTTTAAAAGTTAATTCTGTTCTCGTTCTCGTATTGGTTAGTTATATCTCGGAGAGTCTCAGCCAATGAAAGGGAAGTACAGCGTCTGTTTCTGGGGCGCGCTGATTGGTCGAAATTTGAGCTCCGCGCACTATATAAGAGCGGTGCACAGGCTGAACATTCGGTTCAGTTTGAGTTTTTCGGTTTTTCGCTCGCGTGCTCGAGCCGCGACAGCAAACCGATCTCTCTGCACACGGAGGCGACTTAGTGTGCACGAGAGTTTCGGGGCGCTGATGCATGGGGGGGTTATGCGCGTTTCGCGCAGGGGTAAAATTTTGTAAGAATTTTAAGGGGGGCCCGGTTAGAATTTTCCAGTTTTCACGAAGGGGGTGTGGGTAAGATTTTGGGTTAAACTTTGCCTGTCGTTGGCGACAACGCAGGTGCGAGATTTTTATACAAATTTAAAGGGGGTAAAGTAAAATCATGAATTCAGCACAGAGATGCTATTAAAAATGATTGTGCAGAAAACAAGCATGTCTAAGAATTACATAGACATTCGCAGGATTGATTGTCAACACGATAGGGAGGCCAATACAGCCTAATGCCAAGCATTAGGGATATGACAACCAAAAGAGCTAAGGCCCTATCGTTAAAGGAAATTTCGGTGTACCCCGTGATTTTAGGTAATTCTAGCCAGGCCCCAATGAACTAAGTAATTATTAGGGCTCGTCCGGTTGACAATCAAACTGCTGAATGTGCAGCCTGTGAAAACCTAAGCTTACGGCTATAGACCCGCACTACACCCGGAAACAGACACGGTTTAAATAGCTAAACTTCGGCATCAGCCCTTTTTGGGAAGTGTGACAGGTCTAGGTTTTAGTGTATAATGGGGACTCAATGATTTTCCAGTAACCCTCCTTTAACCTTTCAACTTACACGTGCAGCTCTTTAGAAACAACCTGTTACCTCAGCGGTGAGTCCTACCAACAGCAGGTATATGGGATGGAAGGCCTAAAGCTTAAGCAGGGCATGCTGACACAGCTAAGGATATCTGGAGGAACGCCTACGGGATAGGTTGCTTCAATGGTTGGACTCTCCGCCCGGTGACTTAACTTGCGCTGAGAGACGTAACCTGTACTTAGGTGACCATCGGTGTATAATGATGGTAGCAACAGGGAGTCTGGACTTGGCAAATTTTTCTTGTAGCGATTACTAATAAGTTTTAAGCTTAATCATTTGCAACCTACTCAACTTAGTACAAGCGACGGAAATTTTATCAGTTGTGGAATAATCAAAATAAGGTATCATATGTTGAAAAATCTTTGCTGTACATAACTGTACAAAATTATAATAAACCAAAATTTTAACCTTGTTCAATCCTGAACCCAGAGCGCTAAACAGATTCCTGGCCTAAGAGCCATGGCTAAAAAAACTAAAATAAACCATAGATCTAAAAGAGACTCGAGCTTTCGAACGATTATGAAAATTCCACGACTAACAGAGTCTCAGAAAAAATGAATACTAGCCCTGGTTCGAATCAGTGGCAAGAAAATCAATTAAAAACCTTAAAGGCTAGGATCGATCCGCCTTTCTATCAAAACGGCCTATGGCCAAGTAAAGCAAAACTAGGTGGAATTAACTAATTTTCATAAATAAGACTAAAGTTCAAACCATGCCTATGACAGAGTGTCATTAAGCCTAACTATGAAAAATAGTTGTGCGCACACAGTTGTACTAAACTCCACGGAGAAAAAGCTAATTGTTGCTGGTTCGACCCACCTACACGCACTCGGGGTTCGCTAGAACTTAGAGCATAGGCAGGCTTAGGCGTATGACGATGTCGGGATTTTGTGACTCTCAAAACCTGACATCACGCCGGGGGACCGTCATCCTCTAGGCAAGTAGCTTACTTTGGCAGATCCACGGCCTCGAACACCCGTGAGAGTATCATCTCGGATTCGTCCGCAGGGATACTCGTTGATCGTACCCGTAACAATATGTGTCTGCTAATATATATTGTAAGCATAGGCCTTAAGGTTCTAGGACTATTCTGAAAACAACTATAAGCTACAAGGTATTTTGCATATGCTAATTTTGGCAGAAGTTATTAGCAGATGAGAAAGATTTTCGGGAGAATTTGAAAAAAGTTAAGTTTGGTGTAAAGTTCAGCTAGCGGACGAGATATTATGAGCTATTAGATATCGTTTCAAGGTTTTGACTTTTGCTGCCCTAAAGTGTGAACTAAATAAATCATACTAAATAGACTGTTAATATTCATTGTGCATATCAAGTTTGCACATATATATGTTAATTAGTCAGCCGGCTTTGCGCAATACGCAAAAGTTAGCTAATGCACAATAATCTGCATGCAATTATTCTTTTCACAAAGCATTGTAAAGTTATGGATTTGTTGACAGTTTTGTGGTCGAAAACTACCGTTTACGCAATGGTTCGACTAGGAAAATTTCCAAATTTGCTACAACTTTCACAAACAAACGATTTTATTATTTTAACAAAAATTTAAAAATTGGTAAAATCTGTTAAATATTTTTTCAGAATATTATATTTGTGTCAAGATCCGCAAGAAATGAAAATATTCGGATATATTACACGCGATGCAGGACACGAGCATCCGACGCGGTGTCATGTGTTCAAAGCAAATAAAACAGTAAGCTATTTCTAGTTATTCTTGTAATTCAAAAACTTTATTAAGATTGTAAGTAGCTGATTGGAGTAGGGTGGTTTCAGGGGTCAACCCCCTTGAAATTTTTGAAAGGCGTTTTAAAATACTTTTTGAGTTTGTAACACAAGAGAGCCGCCCTTGAAATTTAAATATTATTTAAACCCGTATTTTTTGCAAAATCCTGATTACGCCCATGAATTAAATAGCAAAATTTTGCTAATAAACAATTTAAATAATTTACACAGATTTTCTCAGCGCCGAAACATAAATCAAATTTTACTTTAAAAATTCGTTCGAAAAAATAAATCCAAGGTACTCAACACGGCAACTAAAAAGTTTTTCCTAACATAAAATTGTTTTTAAAAATATATTATTCACTTAAATAGCTTAAAAAATTTGCACATAGTAAAATTACATTAGCTTTATTTTTGTTTCTATAATATAAATAATAATTTTTTAGGCTCAGGCGTGTGAAATTGTTCAAACTATATACAACGCATTTGATTTGATTCCGTCTCTAGCGCTCACAAAGCCAAGATGTAAGTAAATTGCATTATTTTGCGTGTTTGAAAGCTGATTACTGACCGTGTTTGTTTCAAAAGTTATTATAATTTTATACTTAAGTACTTACGGAGCACATTTCGTCGGACTTTAACATTTCTAAAAATGTAGCTAAAAAAGTCGGCTAAAAATATTAAATCTTCCACGCTTTGTATAATAAAATTTTAGATTTCCAGATAAATATTTGGGCCCATGTTACTTTAAGGGGCGTCCAGGTTTCTGGTGGGTCCATAAAACAGTAGATTTCGATTCTAGATTACATTTTTGCTTAGGTTTAGGCTTACGAATATGCTTAATCTATTGTTACGCCTCTTAAAGTAACATTGGCCAATTGCATGCCTGAATTATCCTGGCGAAAAATGAAAGAATCATTTTTGTATAAATGCATCAAATTCACAATAACTTGCGTACACCAGGTAACTTTTCTTCGGTTAACCGTTACAATAAGTGTTTGACCATTACTGAACACAGCGTATACAGTTAGTGTACAATACAACAATTGTACTGCATACAGCGACTACTACTGTATTAGGCGGACATGTATCCGGAGGGAACAGTTAGGCTGAATCCCCTAGAAAAGTGTCGGCTCCGTCCGTAACCTTGTTACTCTTACCGCTTACCCCGTCTAGAATTATTTTAACCCTTGACGGTATATATTTAAGAAAAGTGTATGTAAAACAAAAAAAGATTTCTATACATGTGCACATATACCGGTAAAAGAAGTTGTTGCAACGACCACATGGTGTAGTGGTAGCATGCCTGAGTCGAGTGCAAGAGAGCCGAGGTTCGATTCGTGGCGTGGCCCATAACTTTGGGCAAAACTTTGAATAGGGGCCGTACAGACCGTGTGGTGCCAACAACCCACTTTGCAAGTTGAATTCGGTCTTGTACAATTTCACTATTTTACAGATAAACATATGACCGAATCAGCGTTATCAGAACCAAACGCAAGGATTACATCAGAATTCTCGCCAAACCCATCCGGAACTTCATTTCCGTCAAAACCCCGTCACGTTTGGCACAGAAGCGACTCAAATCGCGAGCAGCAAATGTCAGATTGGGATGATGCAGAATCCGTAAAACTGGCAGTGTCAGAATGTCAAACGGATCAAAAGATTGTGGACACGGATATGCCTTCTAAACTTGAAGAAGTAGTAAAATTTTAAAAAAGATTTTAAAGTTTTCACAATCAAAAAATAGTATTCAAATTTAAGAAATTTTTACAAGTGTAAATTGCAACTGCAACTTTGGTATTTTTATATTCTTCTACAAGAAATTGTCACTATAATGCACAAGATTTGTTGATATGTTAACATATAATGTTAAAGACAGTAATTGAAAATTTTTTCCAGTTTTAATTGAGTTTAGCAGCTGAGTTGTAGAAACATTACTTAAGTCACGTTTTGAATAAAACTCATTTTAGATTTATGCTTGAAAACCAACTTAGGTTAAAAGGTCATATAATCTGACGAATACACAACTCACACTCGAGTTGATTTGACCCATTTCAAAATTTTGATCGGCCCGTAGCCAGATTGGGTCGGAGCTACAGCCACTGGAAATATTTTGCCGACCCCCCTAGAAAAGTTTCAAACTTGCGTGTAAATCATCGTAAACCTGTTGTATGCCCTCCTAAAAAATTTTAGCTCCTAAGCAAGATGACCTGGTTATAGGCTTGATTTGGACTGTAAACTAAAAATTGTTGGGTTTTTTCGCTTAATTATTAATATTTGAGCATGTAAAAGTTACATAAAACCTCGGCCCATATTCACAAAATATGTATAGCAACTATCATCAGTTAGTAATAGGTTTTCAAACTCACTAACTATTGCAATTGCTGAACTCAGAATTGCTACTACAGCAAATCAAATGCGAAAAATGCCCCAATTTTGAGCCTCAGCATTCACTGGTTCGAAAGTTACTAGATCTGTTACCAACTGTTGTTCTAGGTGCTATAGGCATTTGAGAATATTTGCGCAAGTCAAAATTAGACTAAAGTCATGTTTCTGCAACCTACCCATGATGTGCGTTTTACTGTTTGATTCGCTATCCGAGTAAGACTCTTCGGTAGCTGTGTTTTTAGTGCGGTACGCTCGAGCAGATACCCAGCCGTCCATCCTACGTTCGACTGCAATCTTTTGAAGATTCGAATTCTAAAATTGGTCAAATGTCAAATATTTCACATATGAACCAAAACCGGTTGGAACAGACCAGAAATTTGGAACGAAAAACTGCTATTCCATTGTGTGCCCAAAATCAACACGGAAATTTGGTTCACAAACACCATTCAGGTACTATAAATCGCTTCAAAATTGAATTCAATGGACAGTTTTATAGTTTGAACGTCATTTTTGGTTACTGTAGAATATAGATTTTAGTCAATGAGTTAAATTTTTCAAATTAGCAAAATAAGTAACCGTCTTACAATTTCTGACCAATGTTACGTTTAGGGCCGCAACAGTAGATTAAGCGTATTCGTAAGCCTAAGCCTAAAACCTAACGAAAAATGTTATCTAGAATATAAGCCTACTCTTTTACAGACCCACCAGAAACCGGGACGGACGTAAAAGTAACCTGGGCCCAATTTCTAATAGCAAAGATGCCATTGTATTCATAGAAAATGACAGTCCACATTAGTATGACTGACTTTTGAACAGTTTTCCCACATTTAACATTTATTGCTCAGGTTTAGGCTTAGGCTAAGGAATAAGCTTTGGACCATGATTATACTATTGCTACAGCTCTGTTCTATACATTGGCCCAGAAACGTAAAGTGATTTTGATTCTGTCTTGTCTAAGTAACCATGTTACAACTTCTTAGCAAAAAATCAAATTGTAAGCTTTGAAAATTAGAGTCATTAATGTTATTGATTTTTCTACATTTTCCAGCACATTTAACGTTATGAGGCTCAGATTTAGGCTTAGGCTCAGGCATAGGCTTGGGTAAAGTTTTAGCTAAAAGATTTAGGCTAAATTTTAGTGTTAGATGATGCATTTTCCGAATCCCAATGGAAAAACTGACAAGAGTCGCTTAGTTTTACTGTCGGTTTGTGACAAACTAAACTCGATCCTGGTTTTACTGATGATATTTGCTTCAGCAAGTGCGCATGCAACTCCAGCGACTGTTCGCAAAAATGAATCTTCAGCGAGTTTACCGCTTCAAACAGTGCCGTCTCAAGTGCGACAAATCAAAAAGTTTAGCGATGGTAAATTTTTCAAATTCAAAATTTGAAAATATTGAATTGTATTTTTGACAATTTTATTACGTTTCAGACAGTATTCAGTCCACAATAATATGCGTACACCAGGTGTAAACATTGTTTAGCAAATTTTGCAATTGTAACCCAATTCAAGGTACATGTTCCGCCCCGGCATATATAAAGGTACAGATCAGCATAAAGGATTTCCGAGGTGAAACTAAATCGCAAGCGGTGCTAGAAAGAAGCCAAAATACAAAATGTTCTGTTTTGATCCGTGTTAGGCGGTTATCCCGGGGAGGCCTTGTTTGGATTTACCAGGGTATGTAGTTCGTTTGTTTGGAAATCAATTGCTAACCAGCGCAAAATCCGATTTATTCACTACCAACTTCTATTTTCAGGTCAATCTTCTGAAGTCTTTTCTGCTCAACAGTCTCTGGTTCCGAACCTAAATCCGAATCTGCGCCTAATTTCCAGACAAACGCCTCATTGTTCAGCAACGCAAGCAAAATTTTCACTTAGCTCAAATCCATTTGAATCACCGACTCGAATTAAATATCTGCCGTCTTCACCCGATGCTCGTTTGTCATCGGTCAATCAAATGACACGTCAAAATGACTCCATAAATGACGTCATCGACAATCAAATGACACGTCAAAATGACTCCATAAATGACGTCATCGACAATCAAATGACACGTCAAAATGCCTCCATAAATGACGTCATCGACAATCAAATGACATGTCAAAATGCCTCCATAAATAACGTCATCGACAATCAAATGACACGTCAAAATGCCTACATAAAAAACGTCATCGACAATCAAATGACACGTCAAAATGACTCCATAAAAAACGTCATCGACAATCAAACGACACGTCAAAAAGTCTCCATAAATAACGTCATCGACAATCAAATGGCACGTCATAATGACGTCATCGGAGATGAAAATTTGGAAAAACTTGAAAATTTTACAAATTTTCAAAAATGTAATGCATTAAAACAAGCCCAGCCGCGAGTCAATTTGGATCCAGTGAGTCAATGTGAAACTTCGTTGAGTTCAACTTTAAATTCAATTCCAATTCAACAACCATTGGCTTCTAGACGATTGATATCACCGTGTTATACGATTTGCTTGATGCCGAGTATTAACTGGGTTGAACAACTTATTCGTGAGGTTAGTTTCTTTAACGGAGGCTTCAGCAGACTCAAACGGAAAAAAGGGTCAGCCGCAAGACAGAAAAATTTATCACCCCCTTTAAATAGTGTTCGCAATGGCTAAATCTGAGTATATCCGGTTGTGGAAAATACTTTTTGTGTTCTGAAATTTTAGTTTTACAACACGCTTTTAGTAAATTTGTCGAAATTTTATATATTTTTCCATTTCGTTGAACTTTGAAAAAAATCTGAATTTGTGATGTAATAACATAATTTATTCACTTATTTGATTAGAAAACGCATTGTAACCTTCAGGTGAATCGTTTGTATCGCAAAATTTTCACTACCACCGGGCCGGTAGGGGATACATTTCCGCATCTCTGTGGATTGGCCACCGCGTTTTCGACAAGTCCTCCCAAGCCTCACATGTTATCGGTTTTGAAATTGGCTGGTTGTCATGAGAAAAGTAGTATTCGTTGGCGGACACAATGATAGTTTTTGTGTCGACTTGAGACAATGACAAAATTATTGTGAACGGCGCATTTACAATAATAAAAATAATTTGAAATTTTAGAGCTATCAAACACAGTCGGCAATTGATCATTTGTTACGATTCGACGAGCTGGACGGAACCAATTCTGTAAGCGAATATTTTGGCCGATGTTAGAATTTATAACCACAGACTCGTTGTGGTAAAATGCTACACTTTTGACATTTTTAAATATATTTTTACAAATTTATTGTTCTGTAATTTTACAAAATAGTTTTTTGTGTTCAGATTTCACCATCGCCAGCGGTCACTCAACCTGTATTTTGTCGAACACTGGATAACAGAATTGATGAAATTTTGGAAGCCAATCGAAATTTAAGCAACGAAATGTCACGAATCACCGGACGCCTCAAAGCGATTGAAGACGGAATTAGGCAGAAAAATGATTTTCGATCCAGTGGCTACAATCGAGAAAAAATGGTTCATTCCACGTCCGAGATGCATGATCCTGAAATTGAAAAAGCTGAAAGTGATATCGAAATCAAAGGTATGTTTTCTTTTTTCTTTTTTCTGTTTTATTAAATTTTGTTTGTTTCTTTATCAACACTAGCGGATTCATAGGGAACGTACGCGTGCCGTCAAAAATGTCTTGTTTGATTGTTTTATTTGTTTGTTTATTCGTTTGCTTGTTTGTTTGTTTATTTATTTATTTGTTTGTTTTTGCTAATTGTCGAAATCCGCAGATGCTAATTCACACCATATACACTGCAAAAAATGGTGAGTGAAATTGACTGTTCTCGAAATAGGCTTTTCCGAACTGCACAAACTGAGACAAATTCGACTTCGCCAGAGTCAAGTTCGACTCACTGAACGGCTCAGTGAGTCGAATTTGACTCTGGCGGAGTCCAATTTTGACTTATTGACTCACCATTTTTTGCAGTGTAGTTGTCGCATATAGTAAACGTGTCAAAGGTCGACACTCCTGTAAAGTCGACACTTCGACATTTTTTGTGCACTATGTTTGCTTTATGCTGCTTTCTCATTGGTTAATGCAAATGAAACTTGCACGTATGTTTGGCAAACATCTGTTCTCTCATTGGCTAAAAATACATGGCTATGTGTGATCTCAAAAGCTAATTGGACGCTTGTAAAGTGATGTCATCTTTTTCGGCGCGTAATCAGCGTAACGTTTTTTCATTTTTACGTAACGTTTGTTGGAAAATTTTGAGCTGTGTGCACAAGCGAATGGTCAAATTTTATATCAGCAAATTCACCAGAGTATGCTCCGTTCGAAAATATAAGTTTTATTTTGCTTGAATGTGATAGAAAACTTTCATTGCCCATTTTCTTAACCAGCCCTAAATTTTGTTTTACTCTTGTTAAGTTGACACTGAGTTCGGGTTAAGTCGACACTTGCTTATAATGTCGGCACTATAATTTTTCTTTCTAAGCCAAGTAATTAGATATAACTTTTACACTTTAGAGTTTAATATTGTTTGTAAGAGTCACGTTTATCACTGCAGCTTATTATGGTACGGATTAAAATTACCTGCCGGCCGCAAAAGAGAACTGCAACGCGCCTGCCAACTGCGAGAAAGCAAAACACAAATCCCAAACAAAAGTAAGGTTGAAAAATAAATGTAAAAGGTTATGATCAGTGTTGCAGTTGAATATTCTGTTTCTTATTTTGACTTAATGTTTATTAGAATGTAGTGTCATCGACAATTATTTTGCATGTACTGTAATAGTATCGGATTAGCGTTGTGAATTAATATTTTCAATTTCTTATTTTGATTCAATGTTAATTGGAATGGAGTGCGATCAACCTATATTTTATGCGTTAAATGTTATTTTAGAAAACGGGTTGCAAACGTCTGCTGTACGAATGGAAAGCAGAGGACATGGTGAATGCTTTGAAAGAGCTGTCCAATGAACTCACCGCTCAATTTCCGGAAATGAACAGACAAGAAGCATTGAGTTAGTCTCCTTATATCTGTAATAATTACAAACGCGAAGGCTTTCTGAATGAAGGCCAGATTGATGTAAATTTGTATTTGGAATGTGTACGGAAGAATACGCATTTAACATAATGTATGCGTAAACTGAACCAATATGCACGAAATCTCCAGTCCTGTGCCGGTGTTTTCAAAAATTTGTGATTTAGAAGCGTCAAAAGTGTTACCCTAATATTTTTAAGTGTAATTGTGACACAAGTACTGTCAATAGTTTTTGAATGATTTTTACGTGTCATTTCAGCAGGACTCAGCTAATATTTAGACAAGAAATCGCAGATTGCTGGTTCAAAACCAAAATTGAATTGAACCTTATATATTTTTGTTTAGAAAATTATCGGGAATTGAAAACCGTAGCAGATCGTAACCATGTGCCAAGAAATACACTCCGCGACCGATTTTTGAAACATATTGATACCGGAGAGTCCCTCATTGAGCAAAAATCTACGCTAACGTCCGATCAAGAAGACGAACTCGTGTCACTCATCTTTAATCGTCAAGAGTGTGGGTTTGCGCTTTCCATTGAAGATGCACGACAACTCGCATTTACGTTTTGCGAAGCCAATAATATTAAGCACAAATTCAATACCGCTGAAAAAACTGCAGGCTGGACGTGGTGTTCAGTGAAAAACCGCCCAGAAAATATTGTAAATGCATTTCGCAAAACTAGAATATGCCCGTTTAACCCGAATATCATAGGTGCTGCATCTTATACAATACCGAACGCATTACTTGGACAAAGCGAAAACGATGAACCTGAGTCAAATGCAAGCTAAGCGACGACTTCTACTACAAATCCGACACCAGTTAACGCGTGCAGCAGCAACGAAATTGATTTGGTCATACCTGACGCCGCTTTTAATCACGGCAACGCCGAAATAAATAAATGACGATGCGCTCGATCATTGCATTTTAGGCGCGTCAGTTCCTGATTCATGTAGTTTTGGACTGAATACAAGCATCTCGGATGAACCTGAAAACCATATTTTTGGCAGTACATATGCAGTACTGACGCAGGTTCCAGCTGATGTTGTTCATGAAGGTATGTCTCATGTTGAAAACCAGGCAATTCCCGACTGTAGCGTAACATTTTCAAGTCTTGTCGAACCGATTGATAGCAACAAAAACATTGCAAAAGATCGATTGGGTCGCATGCGTGAGCCAAAGGGTGTCTTGAATCCAACGCCAGAAAAACCTTCTACTTTAATGGTTTCTGCAAAAAAGACCAAAAAGCGGGATTGGAAGTGTAGCCACTGTGGAACTTATTATTCCAAAGATCGCAGTAATCGGCAATGGCTACAGTGCATTGAATGCTGTGAGTGGGGACATGAAGAAGATTGTGGAGTCGCTACAAAAGCAACATATTTTTGCAGAAAATGTTTTGACAGTGTCAAACAATTAATGTAAAACTTCATTTTTGTTTGTTTATGACGTTATTGCAATCCAAAGGTTTGTTTTTATTGCTTTTGTATACTGTTCAAAAGAATTTTTTTAAAATTTCAACAGAAGTATAAATTGTGCTGTTAAAAACTGCTGAGTTATAGCAAAATAAAGATTGACAACTTCTTTGGTGTGGTTTGAGGAAATTCAATTCGAAAACATTCAACCGATCACTCTAGTTTGCTTGTGATTACGCTTTTACGTTTTAATTCAATGTTTTATTTCATTTATAAAGTTTTCTTTGCTTTAAAAAACTTTGAACGATTGTTTTGTTTAATATGAGCTGCAATAGTGCAAAATTCACAGCTGATCGGTGTTTTTTAAAGTCTGCATAAATACACATTGGTCTGTCGACCAAGCAAACAAAGTGTCGACATTTCAAACACAAATTGTCGACCTAACCCAAGCTCCAGTATGTGCATAATATATCTCGAGGGTCAAAGTGTCGAGCTAAGACACGTTTACTATATGTGTAACAGTATTCCTAAGCTTAAAGCTGTGTTTAAACCAAAACCTCAGTGTGTGGATAAGCCTAGGCCTAAACCTAAGCAAAAAGTCTAAAGTTTAATCTTACACTATTGATATTGAAGTCCCGCCAAAAAAATAGTATGCCCTCAAGTATCAGGAAATATTAGCCTAACGAATTTCCAACGTATGACATAAACAGCCTGTTATGCTGATAAAAAATTGTGCAGAACTCCCAACTTTGAAGCAAAAAGTTATATTGCTATAACAGGCGGCAATGGGTACGACGAACTGCCAACAAAGCAACAAATTTTGGGATTCGGCAAAAATTTGCGATTCGGATCCGGATTCGGATTCGGTTGTGAAAAAGCCGAATCAGAAAGGTCGAATCCAACAATGTTCGGCAATGTTTTTTCCAGTTTTAAACAATAAAAAACTTAAATAACTTGTTATCTTAATTAAAAAATTTGATTCGGGTCACAAATCTCAAAACTGAGGTTGGGCACGAAATATATTAACGTTTGAATTTTGCAACATGTAAGATTCGGATTCGGATTTGGCAAATTAGAAATTAATTCGAATTCGGTCAAATCGTGGATTCGGTGCTGCCCTGGTACGACAGCAGTCGAAAATCCGAAGCAGCGGGTAAAAGGCAAAAGGTAATAACAAAACTAAATTTAACAACTGATGTACTCGTACATTTAATTCCATACTCTATAAACACAACTACTAGCAAGCCAAGTAAACAATACGTAAATATTTTATTGAAAGTGTGTCTATGTGCTCAAACAAAACACAGTGCCAAAACCTGATGTCATGGTCGGATCATAATGGAAGCCAGTGCGACCGCAGCCTCAAGGCCCCACACCTCCACGGGGCCTGTGCCGAGTGTTTCAGATAGAAGTTTTCAACGGGCATATATATTTTGTTTCTGCAACATTTTTCGGGGACCGTAAGACAAATCGTCACCCACCAAGGGAAGGGGGCTCTTAAGTCATGATCCGAATCTGCCTGCTACCGCACGAAGCACGCATCAACTTCAATTTCAGTTCAGGCTTTAAAACTAAAAACTGGTTGTACTGACTGTTCCTAACCGTTGTTGCCTCAGTCGTAAGCAACAATATCTACACTTTGCAATTCTCACAGCTATAATTGTCTCAAATTGAAATGGCATCAAATCAATTACTAGAAACCAGGGCCGTATACAAGGAGAGGGAGAGAGGGAATATATCCATCCCCTCCAGAAATATCTTCAGAGACAAGAAAAAAATAACATTTAACCGAATTTAGGATAACCTTTTTTATATCCAAGAAGTCAAAAAAATTTTTGCTGTGGTTATTCTCTCGCAAAATAAAATCTTGGCTACGCCACTGCTTGAAATTCGATAAATTCAGCATACAACAATCAAAATGCCACACTTACACTGTTGCAACACCGGAAATGTCACCGGAGTTTCAGCGATATCAGGAAGCAATCGAGCTGTCGCTGTTTCTGCATCAAAACACGCCGCACCAATATTGCTCGCCCCATAGCATATTGCCAAATAAGTCTAAAATATAAAACAAACAAAGGCGTAGTCAGGCTGGAATTTAGGGTCCATATTCTCAAATAAAACAAATAAAGGCGTAGTCAGGCTGGAATTTAGGGTCCATATTCTCAAATAAAACTAATAAAGGCGTAGTCAGGCTGGAATTTAGGGTCCATATTCTCAAATAAAACAAATAAAGGCGTAGTCAGGCTGGAATTTAGGGTTCATATTCTCAAATAAAACAAATAAAGGCGTAGTCAGGCTGGAATTTAGGGTCCATATTCTTAAACGTGTATAGCATCTATGATTGATACATACACAAAATCGAGACTACGGGCTTAGAGGTCAAAACTCTTCGTTGTAATTTTTGTCCAAGGCTTTTTAAAACTTTTTCAGTTGATGGCACCACCATCCTTCCTTTTCTAAAATCCTGGCTGCGTCGTTGATTAATAACATACTGAAATCATGGCATCGTAATCTGAGCAAAAACTGAAATTCGTTATCAAGCTACTTTCAAAATTTATATTAAACGTAACTCGCTATCCCACTGTGAACCATGCTCTTGAGAGCAAATGCATTTATGCCACTTAACT
The DNA here is from genome assembly GCA_030248215.1 of Enoplolaimus lenunculus. Lineage (NCBI taxonomy): Eukaryota > Metazoa > Nematoda > Enoplea > Enoplida > Thoracostomopsidae > Enoplolaimus > Enoplolaimus lenunculus. The sequence goes on along the minus strand of JASANG010003684.1, from coordinate 254,579 downwards.
CTGCATTGCATTTTTAGAGGTTACAAGCACACTTTAACGAGTAGATTTCTACTTAAATACTGTATTGACACGAATAAGAGGGGGTAATAAGAGGGGGTCCCCATTTTGCGTCCGAATCAATAGGAGTCCGTATCCCTAATAAGAGTCGGTAAGCGGATAGAGTCCCTAAACCCTAATTAGAGTCCACAAATGTCAATTAACCCTAATTGTAGCACATAAATGACTCCAGGACCAAATAATTTGAGTTCGAACTTAAATTTTGAAAGTACATTCCCTAAGTATAACCTTTTATTATCGCTCAAACTATTGAAACGAGACAAATATACGTTTAATTCAACGGATAATTGCAGTACCGGATATATATCAGTAACGAAGGGCGGCGGAGCGTGGGTTAAAAATAAATAACAGTCCGTAACCGAGTAACAGGGGAGTACCCTCTGGAGAGACCAAATAAACATCAGTCCCCCCTCTTATTCGGGTCAATACAGTACTCTAATATTTTCGATTTAAGGTTGGGATTTTGCATACTGCAGCAGCCCAAAACTTTTGCTACAACGTCGAAACAATAACAAAAGCAAATTTGGCTAAATATTCTTAGTAACACTTTATTTTGTGCAAAAACACATTGGTTAAGACAATTGTTTCTGAACAAAACTAGGTAACTGTACTCGAACGGTTTCCTACCATTCAACACAGCATAAACGGAAGTACCTGAGGAACCTGGGGACGGGTTAGCCCAACAGATCACTTATTCATACCAAAATAACAAGTTTCTGAGCCCTGATATTATTATCCCAAAATTTATCGAAGCACGGCAACTTTTGCCGACCAACGAGGGCCGTGGTGTTTAATCGGGTTAAAACAGCTTGGCATCGCAAATCGAAAGCAAACTCAATTTTGAAAATTCAACTGGAAGAAAATACAAACAAAAACGTGAATCTCGCTTCTCGCACGCGAAATTTTGTCCAAATACAAAACGAACCTACTTTTTATCTAAAATTCGCCTCAAATTTTGTTTTCGAAAGCAGACCAGGAAGGTCAACCCTAGGCACGATCCTACCATCAGCCTATACCTATTCCAACGCCGCATATTAAAACTTACATCATTACTTACAAAACCATCGGATTCAACACACTGCGACTGCGAATCACGTTCACTCCATACCGAAGGACGATCAACAAACGCCGCTGCGGCAGTAACATACCCCTCAGCCAAACCAGACGAGGATCCGCCGGATATTTCCCGCTGAAGGCAGGCGGAAGTCGTATGACTTTGTGACGATGACGATAAAAGCTTTCGATGCTTAGACGGCGGGCTTGGCACATTGGTTGACGAACAACTTTGCTCCTATAAATTACGAGTACATCAGCAAGTGAACCAGTTTCCTTTTATAAAGTACACGTTGCGTTCACGGGACTTTTCACACCTGTGATAACAACAGTCAAACGCACATCAAGTACAGTAACGTAACCACGATTTCAGTTCAGAAGAGTATATGCTCATGTAAAGAAAATTTGTTTAATCACTGAAGTAAAGAAAAATTATTCTTATGTCTGTGAAATGTGCTTTATGCTTTCCGAATCTACGACAATTCGTCGCCCGACAGCTTGTCGGCCAACAGTGTCATAAAGCGTCTGAATCAAACTAATGGGTCATCCACGTTATACTGTCTACGCTACTGTAAAAAATTGTCCCCACTTACGAGCCCCTCACTTTGTAGTTGTAGTGTTACTAAATGACATGTCCAAATGTCACCCATATCCTGTATAGACCTTCCGGACAACTCGCATACTCTCCAAACAGCCTATACTTTGTCACATTGCCGTCAATACCCATGCTACACTGTCAATGCGTCATATGAAGGACAACTGTTTTGTCCCGAGTCTGTCAGAACAGACTCTGTTTAGTCATGTAAAGAGTCTGTTTCAAGGGACTCTGTTTTACAGAGTCTGTCTGAAGAAACTATTGTAGAGCTTAATATTGAGTATGCCGCAACCACGGGCGAAAGAAGGGTGCAACTACCGTTGGGCTTGGTGTGCGACGTTAAAGGGTTCCCACTCGCCCGTCCTCCCCTGGGGGACAGCAGTGTTGGGTTCCGGAGCTATATACTTACACCCCAGCCGCCGCCCCCCCCTCACCGGTCACGACAAAATTTCGACAGGGACACCGGGGTTTAACTTTCTGGTATACCAGAGTTATTATATTCTAACCTGCTCTGCTTGAATGGGGCGGGTCGTTCTCTTACAAGTTATCTTTTACCGGCAAAAACCTTCCTGCCCCCTCTTTTAAAAATTACTGCTTGCAGTTAATTTTTAAGAAAGTAAAATTTTTAGAACACTGCAACGTTTTTAAAACAAGCCCTAGTTACGGGCTGTGGACTGTCAACAAGCTCTTTTTCGGACGTCCCGATGTCAGACACTGTGTCCAGACAGTGTCTAATTTGTCCTTAGTCCCTTCGAAGGGACTACTGCCAAAACGAACTAGCTAGGTACACCTTGTGTAAAGTCTTAACATTGTAAGAACAATGTCGTTTTGTCCAGCCCTTGAAACCAGGGGTGTGGACAATTTTTTACAGTAGCGTAGACAGTATTATGTGGATGACCCATAAGCATAATCCTAAGCGTAATCCTAAGCCTAAGCATGGTGATGATGGGTAACCAAATGTCAAGTCGATGAAATTTCGGATAAAACGAAGTCAGTTGGACGAGTTGTCGAGTGACCAATTGTCGCGATACCATTCCCTTTATCTTTCCTTTTGTGCTTGAACCTCATCGTGTGTTGCTGCTGCATCTATTTACATACTTGGAACTGGACTTCCGCCACTGCACAGAAACAGTATGGTTATGCAATATACTTCAAAGAGACGTGCGCAATTGAATTAAAACTCTAGACTCGACAAACTTTTAAAAGTAGATCGTTATTTCAATTATGCAGCGTTCACAAAATCTTGTCTCAGCTGCGCACCAAAAACGTCATATGGTAGGGTTAACGAGTGTCAATTTTAAAAATTGTCACTCGTTAACCCTACCCTAACATTGAAAACATATATAACCTTACCCTAACGCGTGTAACAGCTCTCTCTGTGACACACGTTAGGGTAAGGTTAACGCTAATCTTTAAGAACGCTGCATTATATGAATAAATAAACGCTTACATTTCGTTGGCTGTGCAGTCCGCCGTATTGAGAAATACGTGCGCTATCTTGATTTCGTCGATATTGCTTCAACTGTTCAATCAGCGACGTACTAGTGGTAGTTGTGTTTGATTCAACGCCCGGCTGATTGCTGCAATTGTCGCTAGGGCTATGGCGTGCACACGTCGGTGTAGTTGAATTCGATCTACTGCCACCGCGAGCGAAACGACGATTTTTAAACATCATACGTATGTTTAAATTTTTGATTAGATTAATACCTGGACAAATTGGTTTTCAATGATGACACAAAGTTTGAGTACTATAACGACTCGAATAAAAGGGGGTAATAACAGGAGGGGACCCATTTTGAGTCCCAATCAACAAAAGTCTGTGTCCCTAATTAGATCCCGATTAAAGCGGATAGAGTTCCTATGAAGCGAAATTAGGTAGTACAAATGATAGTTAATTAGTTAATTTTAGCCAATATCTGCATATGTTGTAAAAGTTGCTTGGTTTTACGCTAATCTTCGGTAAAATTTCGGAAATTCTTTACTGAAGATTGTGACAAAATAAGGCGAAACGCGCGAAACAGATAATTTTGCAGATTTATGCAAAATTTTACCACCGAAATTGCGAACCTCCGGCAAAAATGCTAACCGAAGCCGGAGGCCAATTTTCTGCCGGACCGGAGACGAAGGCAGACCTCTGGTTGTACCCTGGTTAGTAGTATTATTTTTATTAATACAGAAAGTGTTTAAATTTAAAACAGAGTCTTAAATTTCAAACTTTGGTGACGAAATTTTAAGCTCATTATTTTTGAAAAATTTCGACATTTAAAGCAAAAAATGTACTGTAGTGATCCGAATATAGGAGTACTGATATTGATTTAGCCTCTCCGGAAATTTGGTCCTGGAGTCATTTAGGCACAACAATTAGGGATAAATTGACATTTATGGCTCTTATTAGGGTTTTTGCAAAGGTATACCTACATACACGGAACTCCGCCTCCGAAGAAAGTAGAGCTCGTTAATAACTAAATGCCGCAATTTTGCAACCTATGATACATCGGCCCGTATAAAGATCAGGCTGGAGCGTTTTTCTGTGCAATGCCATATAGAGTAAACTTAAGCTTTAAACAGATAAATTTTGCAAAATTATGCAAAATTTTACTACCCAAAATTGCCGGGGCCGAAGCCAGAGCTTCGCTTGTACCCTGATACCTATAGATCTTCAAACATAAGCGTCGTATAATTCGTAACATTAATTTGTTTACAATAAAAAGTTATGTTTTGAATCTAAATTGGAAATTAAATTTTTTTCAGTTTTGAAAATGTCTTGTCAATTTCGCGTCGTTTTTGTGTACCACTGATTTATATGATTTTACACTAGAATTTCTGTCGGCAGGTTCCAGCAACTTCGGCATGGAACTTCTATATAAGTCGTTGTAGGCTTTAGTGAGTTTGCTTCCGGCTCGGTCAAAAATATGGTGAGTTTGCTTCCGGCTCGGTCAAAAATCTGTTGACCTTTGCCCTTTAATTCCAGTATTCTCGCGTGAGTTTGCTTCCGGCTCGGTCAAAAATATGTTGACCTTTGCCCTTTAATTCCAGTATTCTCGCAATATCCAGGTGTATCCTTGCCGAAGCTTACGCAATTTTCCATCTGAGCGTTGCGCTTACAAAGTGTACATTCTTAAACCAATCAGTTCAATACAATCAACACATCTTCCATTTTACTTTACCGTTTTTGTATTTAATATCCGCTATATATTAGCAAAATTATGTACAACGCAAGCAACAAATATTTATTTATTACAACAATAAATAAAATTTGATATTTTCGCATATAATTTTCATTTCGCATTGAAATACAGTCCAAATCACTTCAGATAAGCACGATTCAATTTCAAGCGTGGAAAGAAAACTGTAGACACGCAATTACTGCAGAAACGACAACTCATCTGTAATTTCATAACTGGTGCAAACCAATTTTCAATGCAAATGTAAAGATACTGGCCAAATCAAGAACAGTATCACGTGCTAGCCTAAAAACTAATTTTAAACAAAATAAAACCAACTTTTCTTTTAAATCATTCCAATTTTGAAACGGCAGGGTTGAAATTAATCTAAATTTTGTTGTAAGTAACAAAAATCATTATACACTTAAAGTAAGTAATTTAAAAAAGCCGTTTTTAACTAACCAATCGTCCGCATACCTGGGAAGGTACCCCCCTTGTTATTCGGTTACGGACTGTAATTTATTTTTAACCCACGCTCCGGCACCCTTCGTTACTGATATATATCCGGTACTATAGCTATCCGTTGAATTCAACGTTTTTTGTCTTGCGTCAATAGCTTGAGAGATCATGCAAAGTTATACTTAGGAATGTACTTTCAAAATTTAAGTACGCCTTAAAGATTCGAACTCAATTTTATTTGGTCGTGGAGTCATTTATATATTACAATTAGGAATAACTGATCTTCATGGACTCTAATTAAGATTTAGGGACTATCCACTTACGGACTCTTATTATGAATACGAATTCCTATTGATTGGGACTCAAAATGGGGACCCCCTCTTATTACTCCCACACCCTCTTATTCGGGTCACTACAGTAGGCTTGCGAGTATGCTTATAGTCCTGTTGTGGCCTTGTCCTATACATAAACATAAAATTAAAATGCATTTGGGAATCCATAAAATATTTTGCAACAAAAACATTATTTAACACAAAATCATTTAAATTAGTTTGATGTTCTATTTTTAATTCAAAACTAAAACATTAGATATTACCACAAACAGCTGCTGAATAAAATGCAAAAAAACAATTCCAAACTTAGCTTTAACTCGTACCAACAAAATGACCAATACATACTAGCCAATAATCCTTGAACTTATCAGCGTTTTCCTGTAGTTTAATTGAAGAAAAAAATAGAAACGCTTAATTAGCACACAATTTGGAACAAAAATACCAAATAAACAAACTACTTACCGTCAATAGGTGGTAGATTTTACAATTATATCTTTGTAGTTTTTGCGAAAACACAGTGTCGCAATGACTTTTTTCAACAATACACATATAAGCTAATAATAGCAAGAGTGGATAATCACGTACCAGAGTAAGCAACTCACCACGCGTTGCGTTTTTGCTGTACCTGCCACTTATTTAAACGGGCGTCGATGTCCCGTGATATAATATACCTGGAATTTTAAAACTATAAACAAGCACTTTTGGCCAATACTATATTATGTTTTATTTCGCTCTGTGCATACTGCAACCCCCCTCTAAATAAGTGGGGTGGGGTCAGCCATAAACGCAACGTTGCGTTGGGTACATTCTTTTGTAGACAGAATGTGCCTACTTTCACACTCTTGTTATATTATATATATCGTCCACTCTTGGTAATAGGAAGAGTGGATGATCACTCTTTATAACAAGAGTGTGCAACTGGGTACATTCTGTGTATTAAAGAATGTACCCGGCACGCGTTGCGTTTTGGCCTACCCCCCCTTATTTGGGGGGGGGACGTTGAACCAATATTTTGAATTTTAGCTAAAGTCGCTCCGATTATATTTTAACTCCTATGTTTACTATGTAGATTAAGTGGTGACTACCCCCCCCCAAATCAGGGGGGTCGAGCAAAAATGCAACGCGTGCTGGTACACTTTGCGCCATGCCAGCCCAAGCAGTTGCACACTCTTCTGCAAGGTGGACATCATCCACTCTTGGTAATAGTAAGCATAACTAGAAAAAGTAGATATCCGAAAAGGTATTCATGATGCTTAAGTACCCAAACTACTGATAATTACGTTACAAAGACTGAGCTATCATTACTTTGTAATAACTGCCAAAAGCAATATTGAGACTGAGAATACAATTTTGAGCTTTCATTTAACATGCGTCGATACAACTATACACCATCAAAGTTATAGCCCATAAAACATTCAACAATATATACAGCAGAATATCCAGTGACCAAATCAACGGTTGAACCGACACTGTAAAATACCGATAAACCTATAGCAATACCAATATAGGGGTGGAACAGTATAATAAACATATTCCTAAGCCTAAGCCTAAGCATAAGAATGAGCATATTCCTAAACCTAAGCCAAGCAAAAAAATTAGTCTAAAGCTAAAGCTTACTCTATTGCAGTCCCACAGAAAAACGTTCCGCCCTTGATCTTTACACGGGCCCCGCGATTCTAATACCGCAAAATTTGAAGCCACATTCTGCATACGAGTTATGTAAAGGTAACGCGCTTTTGTGCTCGAAATCTAGTCTCCATAGGAGTCGGTCGGTAGTATGAGTGGTATATTATGAGTGGTATATTCCGTTATTCACGAATTTTTTAAAGCCTTTTTAAAATTTACTCAAAAATTCGGTTAAAGCATCGCGTTTCACAAGCTCTAGCAAAAACACCTCACTGAACCAAAAGGCATAAAAAAGCGAACAATTTGTCTCAAGCAATTTTGTGGTCATCACTCATGCATCGAGATACAGAACGCCGTTCAACACGTCTCGCAGAATATCTACCGTAATCCCAAAAATGCAGCTTTGCTCACAACCGAAAGGAAGACATATTAGTCCTGCAGGTGCCCAATTAATCACTATAATCTATTATACATTTAGCTTGCTTCTTTGCTACGTGCCATTCAACACGTCTCGCAGAATATCTATCGTAATCCCAAAAATGCAGCTTTGCTCACAACCGAACGGAAGACATATTAATCCTGCAGGTGCCCAATTAATCACTAATCTATTATACATTTAGCTTGCTTCTTTGCAACGTGCCATTCAACACGTCTCGCAGAATATCTATCGTAATCCCAAAAATGCAGCTTTGCTCACAACCGAACGGAAGACATATTAATCCTGCAGCTACCCCATTTAATCATTAATCTATTATACATTTAGCTTGCTTCTTTGTTACGTGCCATTCAACACGTCTCGCAGAATATGTATCGTAATCCCAAAAATACAGCTTTGCTCACAACCGAACGGAAGACATATTAATCCTGCAGCTACCCCATTTAATCATTAATCTATTATATATTTAGCTTGCTTCTTTGTTACGTGCCATTCAACACGTCTCGCAGAATATCTATCGTAATCCCAAAAATGCAGCTTTGCTCACAACCGAACGGAAGACATATTAATCCTGCAGCTACCCCATTTAATCATTAATCTATTATACATTTAGCTTGCTTCTTTGTTACGTGCCATTCAACACGTCTCGCAGAATATCTATCGTAATCCCAAAAATACAGCTTTGCTCACAACCGAACGGAAGACATATTAATCCTGCAGCTACCCCATTTAATCATTAATCTATTATATATTTAGCTTGCTTCTTTGTTACGTGCCATTCAACACGTCTCGCAGAATATCTATCGTAATCCCAAAAATACAGCTTTGCTCACAACCGAACGGAAGACATATTAATCCTGCAGCTACCCCATTTAATCATTAATCTATTATATATTTAGCATGCTTCTTTGCTACGTTCAGTGTTAGGAACGGCTCGTTGACAAAACTATAGAAGTATCAATTTCATCAACACCGTTCAATAATTCAATTCAATCGGTACGGATATGCTCTCAAAAACGCCGACACTGATACATTGACTTTACCGATATGTCGGGTCAAGCATCATCAAATCCGTAAGAAAACCATTTAACTCTACGATGATAATGTTCCGTGTTCCAGCATAGCAGAGCCAATATTTTGGTTCTTATTCGTCTTTGAATAGCACAGATTGACTGCAAATTAATTCTACATTTTAGCACAACCAGCGTCATCGGGGTTGTCAAATCTAGCTTGTTAGCAAACTTTACGTCACATTTAATGTGAATGCGTGAAGTCCAAGTCCTTACAAAAGACTTAGGCACAGGTAAGCCTTTTCCTAAACCTAAGCATGAATACGGGGACAGTGTACAAGTACAAAAGCCAGACACAATTGTATGCTAAAATGATGACAGCAACACGAAACTGACACACCTATAATTGTAGAAACAATTTGAAAGTACGCTGAAAACGAAAGGTTTGGCATACCATAACTACTGAGATAAAGCACGCAGCCGCCCTTTTTTGTACACGCTTTCCGTTTTCCTGCAGTTTTCTTAAATTTCATTAATTGGCATATCTAAGGCTTAGGTTTAAGCTTATGGTGGGGTAAGGGTCCCATGTAAAGATCGGGGGGCGGAATGCTTTTCTGTACGACCAGAATAGAATAAGCTTAAGGTTTTGACTAATTTTTTTGCTTGGCTTAGGTTTAGACTTAAGAATATGCTCATTCTTAATCTTAGGCTTAGGCTCAAGCTTAGGAATATGCATATAATACTGTTCCGCTCCTGTTCTTTACATTGGTCAAATTTATGCATCTTCTTTCGCAACTATATATACAATTGCACCTCCTACATTTCAAGTTCAGCACAACAGAAACATCTTGTGTATTTGAATTCATTTTATCATCTACTTGAGTGACGAAAATTTTTATTTTAACTTAATTAAATTAAATTCAACTTAAATTCCTGAAACTGTACTAATAACTCACATAAAATTAAGACAACTAAAACAAACTGTTGAGGATCAATATTAAAACACATGGTGTAACAGGATATTCGTTTCTGTTTCCGCTTCCGGTACAAATCGGCGCCCGTTTCCGATATAGAAATACCAAAAATTCGGTTAGCTTTACGCTCAAAATTAGTTATACAGAACGTATATATCTCCCAATTTTTAATTACACATTTGCCGCAACTGTCTGAGATGATATAAAAATTTCGAAATTTATCCAAAATCTTAAAAATTTCGGGCCATCCGCGATTTTATTTTAAATTTTACAATACCCGGTGAATATTTGTGGGCCTCGATTCTGTTGACAGAAAAATAAAACATCTTTGAAATTTTTACACTTTAATAAACGTTTTCTGTTTTCGTTGTTTTGATCAGTATCCGTTTACGTTATTTTTACTATCGATTTACACCCTGTTTGAACAGTAAAAATTTTGTTCGCAAATAATGCACACAAGTACGGCATAGAATTCAAAACAACCACCAGTTGTCTACACATATATATGTCGCAAAGATGGTCGGATTTAACCGTCAATCCAATTAAACACATCGCACGCAGTGGCTATCATGAGCCGTTGTGAACCCGAACCTACATATCCAGTCCATTTTACTTCGCATTTGTTTAACCAAAAAACACTACGACGCAAACCTATACACAAGCGTGTTACACAAGGTTTATTATCTCAATTTAATTTTCAACTAATGAAGAAGGTACATCAAGATCACTTGCCTATAAACCTACGAAGTGTATTCTATACAAATTTGATACTAGAATCTCTCTGTTAAATATTATATCTCTGCTAGCGACACTACATATGTCTGAACTAAAATCCTACCCGACTGATGAATCTATACAATTTCCAATTATACTCAAAATGCAATTAGTACAAGCAGTAATTTGACCGTATGATTTACATCGTCACGCCACTCATGCGACATTACCACTTCTAAAATCCGCCGCTAAACCGCAGTTAAATACGCTGCTACTAAAGCAAACATGAAAAGGTTTAAACCGTCACCGTAATTTATGACATCAATCCACGCCGCCGGTAACATACTGGATATGGGCATTTCTGATAAAACTAACATCAACGCAAAATAACGCGTCAAGTAGCCACCGAATTTTGTGTTGTACTAAACGTTTCGTAGCCAATTGAACGGGACATTCTCACAATCTTTAACCTATTCACATACTTTCCTCATTAGACTGGCTTGGGAGGCGAGTACCCGTTGCGCGTGGCCAGGGTAGGTTTCAGGTATCAAGGAACAATCCACCCCCTTCAGATTTCTGTAAAGGCGACTTAGATGCCTTTTCGGTTTGTAACACATAAACCTCTTCTAAATTTTCTATAGAATTTCATTCCAAAATGCTGGCTACGAGCATGCCAATTCACATCAATATCTCAGTCTGTAATGTATATCTGACAGATTCTGCGTATTATTTGCAAATATTATTTTGAGCAAACATGAAGCAAAGTACGAGCAATCATTCAAAATAAGATTTACTCATCCAGTCCGGCACAGAAAAATGCTTTCGAGATGGTAATTCTAATCGAGCCACTCTGCCAATCACAGTTCGCAAGTTTTCGAGCACCTGGAAGTATAACGGCTGGGCCACAAGCCGTTATCAGTTTTCATGGTTGCATAGTAATAAAGCATAGCAAAGGTTTTACAACTGTTTTGTACATAACCTAAGCATTCTTATAAACGTGATTTAAAATACACGTTGTAGCACACGTTGATACCTACTAAAAATTAGCACGCAAATCCAACAACCTGCACGTCGATGTAGAAATTTCAAGACAAAAGCTGCTGCTGCTAAAAATTGGCTAAACTAACTTTAGATAAACGAAACTTTACGAGGTTTTCACGAAAGATTTCAAGTCGAAAATCGTGTTACAGCCAAAAAATTGCGTCTTTCAGTAAAAAACATCTACTTTAGCTAAAAATATGAATAATTCGCAGTCAAGGAAGCCGAAACATTACAAACTGCAACGAATATAAAATAAAATCTCAGTACCTAATAAAACATTATTACAGTAAAATATTGCAACATATAAAGACATATTATATGAAATGGAATAAAAATTGCTCTTATAATACAAAATAATTTTAATTATGTCACGAGTGTAGCGGTTGTAGATTGCAAAGCTACATACTGGTTTATTGTCAGGGAGTTAGTCGCGCTTTTGGAATATCTCACGCATGTCATGAAGGGCCTTGATAATGCCTTGCCGAAGACGAGCTGAATCCTGAAAATGTGTGCCTTATTAAGAAACCACAAAATTCATAATTAAAAACTACAGAAAACAAGTTTTAAAAATTATAATAAATGGTGTCACCTTGACCCATGGTCACAAATGCGTATAGCACCTATCACCAGTTAGTAATATATTTTCAAACATGCGAACTGCCGCAGCTACGGATGTCAAAGAACCGAGGTATAATGTAGTCTTCACTTTTTCTGATAATATTTAATTAAAGATAACTAGTTCTATTATGGAATATGCGAGCGGTACTTGTTGCCATGTGATTAACTACCAAGAGAAGCTTAATTTACTACAAAAATTATTTGCAAACCTGGATGCTAACAGTACTGTCAACAAAAGTAACACAGACAGATTTTGCAAATTTTCAAGACGCACATTCATAGATTTTAATTCAAAGTTTAAAAAGTTATGTACGGTTAACGAGCTGACCGTATTGTAGTTAGAGCCAAAATTTTGGCTGTCCCTGTCGAATATGCCTTCTTAAAAACAGAAACATACCGTCGTAGGATACTTCCGTTTCGAAGAAATGTGGAAACTAATCATATTTTCTCCTGCAATTATGTAGGAAACGCCATAACCGTCATCTGCAACCTAAAACAATATAAACTCGTCTCGATATAATTTTAAACTCATTAAAGCCTTCGAAAAAAACTGATGCATTAACACGAAAATAAAATTAATACAATAACGCAGGCAGGCAGTGCACACACAATCATGTTTAGGGTATTCAATAACATAAGCCTCCAATAAAAGATTACATTACTGATAGTTAGCAAAAGTCACATGAGTTCAATGTTAGGATCCAGAGACCGGACGAGACATTTGCAATGCAACAAAACGATGATTAATGACATACAAGAAAAAAGTGTAATCTATTAAAACAATGCTTGGTCATACTCGAAATCAATAAAAACACACTTACCGGACCAAAGCCACCTCCAGCCGAAACAAACTCGGGATGCTTTGCCAAATCGCACAAATCTGTCTGCTGGTGAGGGGTCTATAAATTCGCGTAAAAATAAAAATGGCTGCAAGCACCATAAAAACAAAAGATAAAAAATTCTCCAGTAATGTTTCGCTAACTATTTGATGTCAGCGTAACTAGATAAAGTTTTCCAACTGCGTAGGCTTACGGCGTTAGTTTCAGGTAAGACCAAACAAACAGCGAGTCTTTGTAAAACACCATGACCACCTGTCGCTACGGTTCTGAGCAAATTTATTGTTCTCTTAAAATTGAAAACTTGGAAAACATGTCATGTTTTAGCTAACACAAGTGCCCCTGCCCGTATTCTCAATTGTATGTAGGACCTATGATCAGTTAGTGATAAATCTTGTAACTTTCGAATCACTGAATATTGAGCTTCGAAATTCAGCATTGCCCTAATTTAGGGCCAATTTTACAACAACTGTAATCCTTCGTCAGTTTGAAGACAAATCACTAACTGGAGATAAGTGCTATAGACAGTTTGAGGATACAATTTCAAACCCACATTACCTTTTTGAACACTTAACACAGGTCAGCTTACTTGGCTTGTTGACAAACGCCACGGTTCATGAAGGACTTCTTCAAGAAAGGTTGATTTCTTCTCGAGATATTTTGAAACAACATAAAGACCGAACAAATGCCGATCGATACCTTTGCCACACATTGCATCAATGTATGCACGTTGGTGTTTGTAGCACGCAGTTTTGAGAAGTTCACGTTTTTCTTCAACCTTAATTTAAAATCAAGTAGCCATGACTGTGTTCACGTTAAATCTAACGCTAAACTACTTTCTTTCGAGACAATACTCACGCGCTAGATTACTGCACTAAGAGAGCGAACTTAAACAAACTTAATTGTGTTCTAGGTACTGAACCAACTACATAATAATAATAATAATAATAATAATAATAATAATAATAATAATAATAATAATAATAATAATAATAGTATATGCAAACATAACAAATTCGATCAATTTCACAGAAAGCGACTTCTACAGACGTGCATACTAAAACATTTCACAAAAAATCAATAAGCATTAACTGTAAATCTGAAAAAGAAGCACATCATACATTAGAACCTCCAAATACTAACGTTTGCACTCACTATGCCTTGACATAAAAACCCTTCACAAAGTTCAGTTCAAACAATATCCGGCTGCATAGTCTAAAGCAAATGCCGCAACCACTGCAACCCTCAAATGTTCTCAGTACAAAACTTCTAAATACATTAATGGCACCTCAAATTCCCTGTTTCGCCTTGCAAAGTACCCCGAATTTTTTGACTCCCACTATCGTGCGAGGTACCATGCCTGAAAAGCCAAGACTTTGTCATACACTTACCGTTGCATCAGGGTCATCCATAGCTCGGACAAATGCACAAGACTCTGGTGTAACAGTTCGCACAGTTTCAGTACGTCCTTCACGATACAGTCGAGTCATTGACGCTTCGTACGTAAGACAAAATTTTCCTTGATCCTGGAACATAAATTGTTATTTTGGTTTAAAACAGTAATTTTATCAGTGCATAATCCCTCATTCACGATAGTTGCACATACCTAACTTGCATATCATACAGTTTGTTGTAGTTACTGTTCTAGAAATAATCAATATATATATATATATATATATATATATATATATATATATATATATATATATATATATATATACATATATATCCAAATTTCAGTATTAGTCCAATAAATTCCTTAGGGCCTATCATGTAGTACATAACATCGAAACTAACTTTACAATCAAAATAAACCCATGAATGCTATCACGATTCACATACCCTGAAATTAGCCAACTGAAGCGCCATCTGAATGTATCCATCGGGTGAGACTTTAGCAGTTTTCATGAATCCTTTGCCATAATCGTTGAACACAAGCAACGCCATTTGAACATCGCTCAACAATTCAATCGCAACTTGATTGCTTTCGAGCGCAATGTCAATAAGCTGTAACAAAAATGTTTATCTGTAATTTGCTCGAAAATAAACATCCATCATACCGAACTTAGGCAGAGTGTTCGGTAAATTGTTTATCGGTAAATTGTTCAAAAATTCGGAAGAAAATTTTTTAAAATAAATATATTAAGAATAGAAAAACTTAACATGGTGTAATTTTGAGTTTTATTTTTAGATCTGCTGTTTAAACTATCACTTTACAGCTAACAATTATGGGATGACAAATGTAACTAGTACCTGCAAGTTTCAACTGCAAATGATCGCTGCAAAAACTTGCACGTTTGAATGGCGCTTCAGTTAGAGACAGTGAACTTGTATAAAGCCTAAGCCTCTAATGCTATCATTGAAAACTAAAACTAAATAATCAAACAGAATATTTTACTTTTCGAAGAAAACAATAAAAGCGACCTTGAATAATCCAACAAAAATTACTTCTTGTGGCAAATCCCATTTCAAACGTTTGGGCATCGGTGGCTTTGTTGTAAGTTCACCAACACAATGACCAGTCTCACTGTACCTGTAAGAGAACATCACATTTAAAACTGGATAAGCTAAAAACATATCAATTCTTCTAATACTGGTTTATACGTTTAGCTACTGGTCCAGGTATACAGCAACAAAACAATTAATGTTATCTTAACCAAATCCTATGCGCGAACAAAATCCGACCATCATACAAAAAACATGGCATAAACGTTTTGAATGAAAGCCACTGCCCAAATATTAAATAAAACATTGATTAAATATATCATGGTCGCCAACAAGACGAACTACACATCTAAATATGTGTATTATATTTCGCAATTTCGATATATTTAAAAAATTTACTCGTCCAAAATGCGACAGCAAACTGTTAGTTGAATAATAACTTCGACATAAATTTCTGGTATTAGCAATCAAACAATATGTGAAAAAGCCAAGTAATCTGAGCAAAAGGTAACAAAGCAGCGTCACTCTCTAAGAATGTCAAAGCAATAATGGCGGCTGTGTACCCAGTATTGTGGATGCAAACAGCCTAACAGGACAGTTTGTTAAAACGACCATGTTTAATCATATCATAGTGTTGAAGCTTAACGAATCGCTTAATAGCGTAGTGTCTGTCTCTTACTTATACAGACATAATAAATATTAGGTAATACTTAACCTGTTTCACCAAATGTACAATAGCAAAATAGTTTTTTTGTAAAATGTGATTTTCCAGAGCAAGATTTGCATTCAAACAAAAATTATATACTAAACAAGATTGCTAACTGCAAACAGATTGCAATTACCTCCACGCCGCGTCTAAACTATATGTTTTGACGGTTAAAATGCTTACCGATCTAACGCAAAAATGCCTTTTGCAAGCAAAGTACAAATAAATACTAGTAAATATTCGCAAACAAGTCAGTTAGTTTTTGTATATCTCGTAGCCACTCCACCAATTCAGCCATATCACCAATTTGGCCATCCATTGTAGCCGCAGCGACTTATTTCATTAACCGGAGCAAATGTCTAGATTGTGCTATATCTTTTTTTATTTTATGTATGCTGTTATATTTTCGCTTTGTACACCCTGGCTGGCTCACATCGCTAAGTAATCGTTTTTATGACCGTTACTACTCACAACTACTGTAGTTTTACGCAGTATGCAATTATCTGAAGCGATGAATTTCAACGTCTAAGATTTGTTTAATTTCATAGGCAACCCGAATATTGAAAATAGTGCAAATGCTTCAGCTTCCCCAGCTTTGGCTCGGCAAACCAGTACAGTTTGTTGTTGCTATCACTACCCAAACGCCAATTGCTGGCGTGGCTAATCATATTGACGATATGATTGAATTAGCGCCGCGAAAACGGCATATATATTTCCGCGTCTAGTATTTCTGAAATCCTAAAATAGACTCAGCGTCTAGTATTTCTGAACTCCTAAAGTATACCATTAAACATCCATAAACGACAACAGCAAAACAATAAATTAATATAATCAGACTACGCTACACAGGCCTCCTGTTCAAACTTCGAATAAGAGGTCAGTTGAGCTTCTATAAAACTGCAAACAATACTTTTCACTTATTGAATTAGTAAACAAAGCATTACTTATAAAACAGCGCATCGCGTACAACACTGTGTTCAACGACATGAGCGCAAACAGGAGCATCAGCCCTAAAACATAAATCAAATAAGCCATGGTTTAACTACGATCATAGCGAAGGTACACGTACAAGCAAAATTGAATTAAGCTTCCCGAATATAAGGACAGAAGACAACAAAGCCTACATTAAAATTCATACAAAACATACAGCTACTGCTAAATGGTCAAGCCCGGCTCCCACGTCGTCTTAGCAAAAAATGAAAGCAGATGAAAAATATTTATTTACGTCTCTATTATTGGTCCGTGTTCTCAAATGTGCGTAGAACCTATCGCCAGTCGGTGATAGGTCTTGTAACTTTGAAACCAGAGAATGCTGGGGCTCAAAATTCAGCACATTTTCGCATATGATTTGCTCTACTCATGTATCAATAAATTTGGAGATCAACAACTACAACAGTTACGTTGTGAGTTTGAAAACCTATTATTAACTGACGATAGTTGCTATACAATTAACAAAGGTCTCAATGGCTTTTAAACGGCGGCACTAAACGTAAAATAATATTATGCCATAGAAACATTGTGAATTTTAAAATATTGAAACCCTGACTTATTGAAATATTAATTGAAGTCCCAAACCGAAGTGCTAAAAGTTTCCGAAAAATGGTTTACTCTGTTCCAACACAATTTCAATATCACAAACTGGCATTTCAAAACGTTGCTGCATTCGGAACCTTAAATTTTTGCAGAATCTCAAACCGAATCCGAACTTTTGTTACCACTTGACTCAGTAATCCTGACGTGCGGAAACTATAGCCTCGTTCCTTTGACCACAGTTTCACTAGATGGAGTACCAAAATTAGACGACATACATGGATAGCAAAACTATTATACCGCTTACAAATACACTGAATACCGAAACTCAGTGACCAATTGTATTGAACAATACTGATAAAAAGCTACTTTCTATTAAACCGATATCTCGCACGTCTTGGCAAAGTTTTCACAAAACCGAGTACAAACTATAAATTTCCAGCCTGCGAAAAATGCCCTACGACGCAGATCTAATCAAAGAAAAGCAAGCATAGGAAATCGCTGTGATACTAAAGTATAACCAGTTCGAACGAGGGAGACAGTTAAACACGAAAGTGAAGGGTTTTTACTATATTTACAAATAATTCAAATTGTAACGAAAAATATGCGTATTTCAATCATACTGCAGGAGTATTAGTAGGGTGTTATACTTGTCTCGCGGTGCTGTCTGGCACCGGACGCGGTCTGAAGTTATTTTTTTACAAATTGTTATGCTGTGTCATGCGTAAATTGAGGTAAGTTGCCGTAATGTGCTCGACGACAATGAAATAGTTAAAATGTATAGCTTCACTCTCATGTATTTATCGGTATACACTCCAAAAGACTAGCTAATTCGTTCCACCAATAATTATTTATGCAAAATCCGCATTTGCGTCACTAGTAAACTATACAGCATACCCGTTGCAACTATGCAGATTATATCCTATACAGTGATCAGTACAATACCGTTTAAAATTTCATTTACCTACGGTATCTTGCATACCGCCCAAGTTTCAGAAACAAATTTGTTTAAAACAATATACATGGCTAATATTGCACTAGTCTAGTCGTAAAAATATATACCTGGCATTCATACGTAAGTTACAAAGAATTCAAACAAACCCAAGCAGTGTTTTAGCGGAGAAAATTCGCAAGAGTTATGCAACCAGCGGCTAAAAGCCAACCCAGACACCTTCATAGAGCCCATTAAAAAGCTGACAACACTGGGTGGTAACTACTTTGCATTAAGCGGTAAAAAATACCGTTTCGCTCGGTCAACCACGTTTGCATGTTCTATTAGATGAGCGAAAACTGGGGCATCGTAACTAAAAACTGATAGCACACTTAGAGCGGTAGAAGATGAATAATATTTAAGTGGTGTGCGAATGGATATAGGCTACGGTCTTGGCTAACACCCCGCATCTGGTTTAAGTATGCTCGCTTGCCAGATTTTTATCGCTGAAAACTACAACGTACATTATTACGTTGTGCACGCGTTCATAATCAGATTCCAAGTTAGCTGGTTGAAACAAATTTACACGGTATTTACGTGATTAATAATTGCGATGACGTCTAAGACCGCGGTTTTATAATCGAGTTTGGACTTTTCTCTGCTCGCGGCCCTTGGCGTCAAGACACACGAATGCAGTGGCGTTGCAAATCGCGGCTACAACCGTTATTACAAACGACTGAACATTTAATACTCGGCAATCGCGGTGGTTGTCGCGGTTATAGCCGTTCTAATCGCGAGAAGTTCAAATTATAATTGCGTTCAAGAAAGGCAGACGCGATCAAAGCCGCAAATTGGAACGCAATCGCAATTGCATTTAATTCTGCAGGTAACTGTATTACGCAGTAGTATATTTAGCAACTTACCAAGAATGTTCACCGTTGCATCCAACCTAAAACAAAGAAAATAATACAATCCAAATCTTATCAAGGCAGATTTTAGCATACCAACGACTGCATAGTAAACTAAAATTTTCAAGGTCCTAATGAACATTTTCTTCTCAGCCATAAATAAACTAAACCAAACTAAATTTGCGATTATCAAATGAAATAAGCAACGAAATCACAGTTTGCTAAAGAATAAAAAATAAGCCAATTCGACAACGAATTCAAATTAGCCCAAATAAAAACCAGATTCATTTCAAGTGTGTTACGGTTCCGTTAACATAATTCAGTTAGATTACAAAATTTAGTCATATTATTAATCCCGATTCAATTAGCTCAGATTAAACGCAACTCACGGCAAACCAAACTTACCCTGCCGTTACTTCCGACAATCAAATTAAACGATTTATCAAACCATCGGTTATTTCCATTTCCATGTAACATACTGTGCGCCCAACGATCAAGCTTCGAATAGTCGTTCTACAGCAAAACAACAAAGAATATAGCAAAAGTCTTTATGAAAGGGTATGTTTTGAGCACCAAGCAAATATTAAAGCTATTACAAAGCTTATTTTTGAACAGTTCACAGCGTTACGAAATACAATTTATGTCTTAAAGCTGTCTGATTTCAAGTGGAACATCGACAAATAATGCACTAAAATGATTTAATACCGAACTTATAAATTTGAAATGAGAAAGTATTGAAACTACAATCAAGCCACGCAATGCTAATTAAATCTCTGCACGCACGACCAGTGTTGATGATATTGTAAGCAAAGCGATACAAGTTTAACATAGTTTCGGTAAATTTGTCCCTCGGATAACAAAAATGCACTAGAACTATTTGTTAAACAGGAGCAGCACATGACACTGTGATACAAATAAATTGCAATGGCTCATACAAATTATTGAAGATCATCATAAAGATCGTCACGTGCGTAAGTAGTAAAGAATTTTAAAATTATTGCCAGTTCCAATTCCGCTATAAATTTGCTGTTCCGGTTCTGATATAATCTAGTTCCGCTTTGAACTCTGAGCACTTGATAGCACCGTGGTAGATTACAAAATAACAGCTAGATCGCTTACTGCATCATTAAAAACTTCCACTTTCAATTCCGGCATAAATTTGCTGATACGGTTCCGACATAATCCAGTACAGCTGTAGACTACAAAAGAACCGCTAAAATTTTGATCACTTACTGCATCATAAGTATACGGTTCATCGTCTAAAACGAGCACAAAAGCTGCGCGCTCAATGGCATCCAAGGACGCTTTGTTCAATCCCTTGCGCAAATAAGCACGTCGAGCTTTCGCCCAAGGAACTCTGCAACAAATGTTACGCCACGTTCCTTATCAAAGAGTTTGTAAATTTGCTCACTTCGTTCGAATTTTTGAAATTACACATTTTTGCGAAGACATAACACTTAAGTTCATTGGGTTGAGCTATTTTGGACTATTGAAAGACAAATCTGAAATTCTTTTAAGCCACATTGAAAAAATTTGGCACCTCTAAAGATTTTTTCATAATTTTTTGCACACCACAAAATTTAAAAAGCCAAACCCTGCTTACCTGTTACCCGCAGTTAACGAGCACAAATATTCTTCACCAGGTTCTGGTTTAGCATCAGAATCAATAATCGCTTGCAAACAGCTATAAAATATTTCAACATTTCAAACGAATTTCAAATAATTAAATCTATTTATATGCACAGCTTTACACGGATTCTTTAGCTATTGACGGACATCTGTAGTTTTACAGTAAACTTGAATACAACTATAAAGAGTAAGTAACTAGCACTACCACTCTCTGCAATACCTAATTAGTAGTTATACAGAATATTCGGAGCAAAACCTTCAAACCAAACAATGTTGGCTTTGGGCATGCGTATTTCCTTTCAAATCTCTAAACTTCTTGCTCCAACAAAATGAACAACCTAGTAACGCTATATGAATATTACTGTAAAAAGTCTGACATGTACTAACCATTCTAACTCCACTTGCGTTAAAATGCGCGAACCTTGTTCAACAACCATTTTCCACCAACAGCCTTTATGCAAAACAGCAACATGGCTTGCGTACTCCCAATGCCGAACAGTATCTGTGTTAACATAATCAAAAGATTCAGATACAAGCTTTCGAGTTCGAGTTTTATAGTTTAAGTTTGTTTTACTAGAAAGAAAGCGTAATTAAAAACAAAATAATCAAAACATATGTACATACCTGTTTCTTCGCCCGGAATTCGACACGTGTTGAACACCCGTTCGTACTGGAACGAACACAACGGAACACCGAAAATTCGAATCTGCAAATTAAAGGTAAGACAACAGAATCTATTTACTGTAACCCCCTGACAGGGCGGTCATGGGGGCTGTCTGGGCGGCTACAAAAATGTATTGCGAATTTTTAGCAATCGCGATGCCTGTCTTCTTTGGAAAAGTCCCGGAATTTCCCGTACACTAAGAGATTCTTAAGCTAACTTTGTAGTACACATTATGAAGTAGAAAACACATAAAATTACACACAGCCTTAAAAATAGTTCGAACAATATTTAAAGAATGGGCTCTTGATAATATTATGTCATGGAGTACAACACTGTTTTTATAACGAGCTTTTAAACAACGTTTGTGCTACGTTATGCACCGGATTTCGAAATAGATTGTCCAAAGTATATCGTGCATTTGGTTGAATTCCAAATACAACTTCCCGGCCTTGGCGGCAATAAAGACAGCTTCATGCGCAAAATTCGGGATAATAAGCCCATTTACCCCAATTACCGGTTTTAATTCCTGTCGCTCAATTAGCCGTCGAAATTCGAGTAGCCCAAAACACATGTTCGCTGCTCTCGACGCCTGACGATGTGTTGGATGAATGCGAATTGTATCCTTAATGCAATATATAGTAATAAGCTACATGTTTTGAACAGTGTTTCGATTTTAATCTTGCATCGTTTGACTTTAGGCGTAGTTTTCAAAATCATTCGACAAAATGGTGATACGCAAGGGCAAAATATAATTGTAAACGTTTTGTTGTGGCATCTCAGCAATGGTCTTCTTTTCGCAACTCTTATATGATAAATATCTAACGGTTTTAAAATGTTGTACCATTTACTTTGTTTTCATTAATACGGATGTCGCGGACGTCCGCATCCACATTCGTAAAAATTCAGAGCGTGAAAGATGCGCATCCGCATTTATTTTTGCGGCTGTCTTCTAGATATTTTCAGTAAACATTGAATCAGATAATACATAACATTTAAACGGTTTTAAAATTTTGTACCAATTACTTTGTTTTCATTAATACGGATGTCGCGGACGTCCACATCCACATCCGTAAAAATACAGTGCGGGAAAGATGCGCATCCGCATTTATTTTTGCCGCTGTTTTCTAGATGTTTTCAGTAAACATTGAATCAGATAATACATAACATTTACCCTTTCTCGCATGAAGATTTTCAACTTCATCTTAGATGTAATTTCACGGTAGGATTCGAAACCCAGTCTCATGGGTATGAATAATTTGCCTTCCCAACTCAGCTATATCAGCTTGACCTTCGAGGCCGAGGAATCTCATGTGTTTGTTAGATTGTACACTGCACATTTATGCAAGAATTGGTAAGCGATTTTAAACACTGGCAGGCGCGTAGCCAGGATTTTCAATTCGGCCCAGGCTACTTGGAGCGAAAACATCTGTTGAGTGTTCAGAACTTCGTGAGGAAGCGATCGCAAAAGTTGTACAGAACTTTAAAACGGATGTATCCCAATGCAAATTTTCGATTTGAGTGAGTTCGAAGGGATGATACGATCATTAACTCCTGCAAAATCTTTTACAGCACTACTTGTCTAGTTCACAAGAAAACATTGAGCAACAGTCAATATAAAAAGTTCAAACCCATTTTTGCATATGCATTAAAACGTATGAATTCATGGCGAACAAAATTTAATGTTCAGAAAGGAGACTTTTAAAACATCCACATCCGCGGGTATCAAGCACAAAAATCCGCATCCGCAAAATTTGAAGCATCCGATTCCGCAACATCCGTAGTTATTAAAATACATACTTCACGATATTTTGTCTAGTTCCGATTTACCTTCACAAATGGAAACAAAATACAACTTACAACGCCGTAGTAATTTGAGTTAACCATGATCGGCGCCCGACTTCTCAAGTATACGTATTCCTCCCACCAATCAGTTATCTTAAATTAACAATATCAACATATTAACCATATATATACACCAAAAAAGCATAACATATCGAAATATGTTACGACCGAAACCACAAGTAAAAAACATCCGATTAAGATTAACAAGCTGTAGTTTAACTTTAAAAACTTACGTAATTTGAAGAAAACCAGGATTTAAGCAATAAGTAGCGTTGTAATTTAGGTGCTAAGGTATGACGAAATTCTTCCGACAAATCAACCATTCGTTTGTACTGTTTGTCGTCCAGCAATGGCCGCATAGATTTCAAATGCTAAAAATACAATTCTAATGCAATAAGAGTACAACCTTAGCTAAATGATAAGTAACAAATTAATATATTTGGCGTCTAATTTTACTATTCTGAACAATTTAGACAGACCAGATTCATAGTTTAAATATAACCGTAATTCCAATGACGTGATCTTAACAACGACCCTATTAAATTATTAATTCTATGTTTTTGAGCGTTCCTTTAAGTTGCAATTTTGCTTGGGCCATGTTACTTTTAAGGTCATCCAGTTTTCCTAACTACTACAAAATGAGCTGGCTTAGAATTAAGGCGTTTATTTTCGATTAAGCTTAGACTTAGTTTTATACATAATTTTACGCTGAAGATGATAGGCTTAGGCATAGGAATACGCTGTGATACTGGTATGCCTGTTAAATAACACTGGTCATCTTTATCACGTTTTCCAGCGTTATTGAAACCCAATGATGTTGTGAATGCACATGGGAAACGTTTACAACACATGTATGACAGAAAAATATGTAATAGTCAGTCAATAAGTTCTAAGGCAGTTAGCAAAAATACATACATAATGATGGTTTCAATTTTTTGACATAGGTTTTAAAAAACATTCGGCAAGTTCAAATACCGGAGCCGAATTTCAATTTTTAACCGGAACTGGATATCCGGTGGCACGATGATCTGGCATTTGGCTAGCCAAATCTCGAGTGATGGGCTTTTTCAGAGGTACCCCCAGGTTCAACCCGGGGGGTTTTGCCGAGTGGGGGGCTTTCAAGAATTGTCCTCGAGTTAATCCAGGGGGTAGGCAAAAATTGCAATTTTTTTGCAAAATTTTTAATTTTTGAGCAAAATGTTTGCTTAATAAATGATTTCGAGTTTAAGGACTTAAACGAAAAACGTAACTGACAAGCATTGCCAATTGCATATTTGAGCGAAAAGCTAACGCATTCATTGGTTGCATTAGCGCCGCTCATCCCGGGGTGTAGAGTGTTTTTAATTGCATGTAGATATGATAGTGCCGTTGGGCAAATGAGCAGAATTACGTTTACTGATCTTTTCGGTAAGCAAAACCAGTGTGCTTTTTTCGTTTTCTTATAATTTTCAGATTAAACTGCGAACCCAGTGGATATTTCGAGTGGTGGGTTGAACCTGGGGCAATTTGCCGAGTGCAGGGATTTTGGTCTTGTAGGGGAGAATTCAATAGCCACCTATAGCGCCACTAGGTTAGCACGAAGAATAGACATGCATAAATAAGCCAACTATATTAATGCTTACACCTTTGTATAAACAATGTTTCCTAACTAAAGGTAACAGGTCGCATGCTTATCGTGAACTTTAGCATCGTAAACATTATGATAGCTGTTAAAATTCATCACATATTTTTCCGTCTATACCATTTTCAATGACTGATAAGCATAACAACAAAAAAGCTAGTTATATACAGTGCAAAGTCTACTACAATGTTCTTACGATTTAAGCAACACTGATTAATAACACACTGGTGCGGAATAAATTTTCAAAGTTTTCGAAGGTTTTTTGAGCAAGAGGAATCTCTCATAAACACAACCTTTCAACATTCAAGGTTTAAAGGTCAGTGTCTTGGCTTTGCGTACAATGGTATAAACACAGCAACGTAATTTCAAAGAAAACCAATAAACCGAACCGGTTTTGCATAAGCTTTTGGCCTTTCGGCGTCTGTATACTACAAAGAAATAAGATGCAAAGTACATATGTACGATGTACGGACACGACATGTACTTTGAATGTCATAAAAATGTCTTAGGTCAATTAAAGCAGGCTAAAATCAAAGTAATAGAATACCTTAAACAAATTATACCAAAACTCCATTTCCTCTAACAAAAACCATTAAACTCTAAAGAACGGAATATAAATTAATAATAGTCCTCACTCTTTCCAAAGTTTGATCCACCGATGGCAATGGCAGACGTGGCAAAGCGCCTTGAAAACTGTACAGCATTGGTGTTTGTCGAGATATCGCAGTGATCACAGACTAAAATCAAACGAAACCTCAAAAGAGTCTTCACTATAAAAATACATACAGCAAGCAATAGAAGCGCATTTACTCGTGTTTAATTTATCACGTAAAATGATTAGTAACAAATTATTATTGAGTAGTGATTCACAATAGCACATGGCCGTCATCGTACGTCCCCGTACGGTTTTGTATGCCTATTAAAAGTAAATATAGCGATATCCTAAAACTTACGACTTGCCCGTATTTTGCACTAAAATATTGCTAATTTTTTGTATGAGGTACGTTAAAACTGATATCAAAATGCGAAAATCAGTTTTAAAAATTTCTAATGCTTTTTAAACATTTTCCAATAAAAGACATAACTGATACTGACTCAACCTACTGCACGAATTCAGCTAATATTATTCATTGGCACTGGCATATTATATGAAAGTATAAATAAATGCCAACCTAAGTCTGGTATAGAAGACAAATTGCGCCCGCGAAAGCTTTAAAATAACTGTGATAAAAAATATGTTTAATTTTACGTTTACAAAGTCGTAGCCGCAAGAAAAGAACCAATAAGAGAACGTCTGAGCGAAAATTAACGTTGGTGCACTTTAAATACCGAGACCAAGTTTTTATACGACAACGCTTGTTCTTTCTTTACGGCAGAAATATTATAATTTCAACTCTTTCTGGTTGTGGTTACAAACAGGGTGCAAACGGAATTCCAATTGATATCAGAATTCCGGTTCAAATCCAGTTTCACCTACGATTCTGATTGCAGGTATAATCGGAATCGAAACAGTGATTTGTCATCGTTTCTAAACTGTATTATTTGCAATTATGCGAGAATTTTACCTGCAGTGCTGTTGAGTTTTATCACAACCGGTGTATATATCACATCTGAGCGCGCATTTCTGATATATGGCATAGAAGTTTCCATAGAATACTAATAACATGCACTCTGTGATGCGGCGATACTATATTACTTGTTATAATAAGATCGGTTTGCAAAAAACTGCGGGCTCTAACAATTTCTAAATAGTTCCGGTTCCGGTATAAATTTCCTGTTTTAATTCCAGTGTAATTCAATTCTGTTTCGCAAAGAAAGATGCACTGCCGACCGGTACAATATTTCAAAATTCCGGCGCAATGGAGCGTTTTTTAAAACAAATGTGATAGAAACAAGGTATCAAAAACAAAAATAGAAATCACATTCCAATTCATTTGACGATGCACATATATACATCAATCTGAATTATACAATAAACCATGACATCAATATGCGCAAGCATTGTTTTCAAAGCAACTAGTCAACATTTTACGCTATGTACGTTCTATGCCTCAACAGAGTTTTGAAAAGCTTTAATTTTTAACTTATGGAAATTAGAAGAGCTGCGTTGTAACAGACCCTGGTTGAAATCCCTCAAAATACTCTATAAATATAATGTTTTGTCTCACCTTCCACCAGAGATGTTTTCGGTCTCGGTTAAAAACCGAAACCGAGATTGAGACCGAGACCTGACTACCGCTAATAGGTTTTTCGTAGTTTTTTGCGTTTTTCAGAATATCTGCACATAACTATAAAAATGCATAGATTCATAGCGAAATTCTATTCATCAGGCATCACTTCCTTCAACACTACAGCGATAAACTTGCTGAATCCTCGACTTCTGGTCTCAATTACAAACTACCGAGTCTCAAAAAATAGAGACCGAGTCCGAGACCGAAACCTGCCAAATACCGAGACTTGCCAAGACCGAGACTGAAAGCGAGACTCCCATCCCTGCCTTCCACAACAACCAATTAGTGCTTATACGATAGAAGATTTCGCATAAAGCTTTAATTTCTGAAAACATTTCCATTAAGGTACGAAACCTATTCTGGAAGGACACGTCCTAATTTTAACATATATACCGTATAAAATGAAAAGCATAATATCAAGACAAGATTCTGTATATATGCATAGATTGAACGTGAATTGAGCTGTGCTTAAAATTAAGCACGATCAAATCAGAAAATTTGGCTGACGCTAGCAACTATACGTGGTCCTTTCATCAGTCTGAAAGCAGACTAAACAATGTTCAATATCTTTACATACCAACCATATCTTCGAAGCAACAGAAGGGGTTTTCGCTCGTTCGTACATCCATCCTTTGTAAAACAACAAAAATTTAATAGTTAACCGGAATACTTGCGCCATAGTAAACCAAAGAAATGTTGACACGATAAAACCGGATATAAGACGGGAAACTAAATTTTGTCTGAAACAAAAACAAAACGTTTTACTTTTCACGACAAAATGAAGCAAAACTAAGTATAGCAGTCGTGCCGTAGATGCATTTCGGTGTCCTGTGCAGTTTATTGTGTACTTTACGGTGCATTCGCTTAAAAATACAAAGCAATTTTTGGAAATGTCCTGAAACCCAATTCCAACTAATATAATTTGCAGCGTAAAAACCGCAAAAAATAACTGAAATAAATTGACTCGCTGTCGGCGCAAACCGAAAAGACACATAATATATGTCAAAATGGACAATGCACTATAATTAACTACGATAAATGAACATACAAATATCCACGTCCTTAATAAATATACCTTTAAAACTTACCCAAGCATATAGGATTGGAAAGCACTAATAAGTCCAAAGGACAGATCTTTATTAACCATATTGAAGCCAGTCACTACTGCAACAACAAACAACAAGCTGTTCATTGACGCAGGGTAAACACCAGCGTAGAAGTTATTCTAAAACATGGTATATACTTAAGTACGTAATATAGTTAAAAGACGCATATATACATACTACAGATGCACAAAAAGAACAGAGAACAATAACGATAATGACACTTGAAAGTACAGAATATATACGTGTGTGATTTGAACTTGAGCTGAAAACTAAACCAGCTGTTTCCAAAAATTGGTCAGTATAGTTTGGTTTAAAATTTGAATATTAAATACAACTTTCGTTCGGAACTTACAATCTAATGTGCAAACATGCACATGCACAATCACTGAATTGCAAGCAAGAAAATATTGCATAAAAACCTTTAACTATATAGCGTACTGACAAGCAAAACAAGAATGTTCCTTAAAAACAATTATAACTTAAATTTTAAAGCACACTACAATGACACATAAAAGACTACTGTAATACGTATACGTACTCTTTAGATGACACAACCAGGATATATCCATAACTGATTATATATACCGTTACTAAAACCGATGTTGCATCTTCGCACTCCCGCAACACAACTTAAACGTGCAAGCTTCCAAACAAAATTACGTAATATATACCACAACGCTGTGATCTCCAGTATGGATGCATACAGCACCAGCTATCTCGCAGTCAGCGTACGACCGGGCATCCGGTTCCGGTTTAATATCCGGCAAAAACCGATATTCGTATCCGGTTCTGGTATAAAGTATAAGCCTATCGGATACCAGATATTTACGGTTGTGGCCTCAATCACCATAAAACTGCTTTTGACACTGGTTTGCTAGCTCAATTACTTTCAACAGTTTTCATATTTACATGCTATACCCGGCTTATTTTCGGTTCCCGTTCTGGTAAGAAAATTCAATATTCGGCTGCGGTTCCGGTAAATTATTATCCGATCGCACCCTCTTGCTGTAAATATTTGTTTACGTGTGCCAACGCATGCTTAATGTGCTGTATTGTGATTTGAATATACGTACTTGCAAGCCCTACCAGCCTCTTAGATCTTGAGACAAACGACTCGGTTTTAGGTGAAACAAATCACAAAGCAGAATCATATGTGAACTTACTCTAAACCGTCGTAGACGCCTTGTGTACGAACGCCCAATTGATGAAAATATATCGTACAAAAGTTCAGTGTCATAGTGCAAGTTCCAGCCCTCATGCGTCACAGATATGCTAACTGCGACAGCACTGTGCGCTTCCGCCATCACGTTGCAAATTTGTACAATAAAATATCCTTGAGAGCAAACACGGAAGAGACAGGAGTTGCTAAAAAGTATGTGAGTTATTCTATTGTGTTGCTAATGATCTAGATATCTGTAACCCCTTGAAGTAATGATGCTACACAGGCAGCCAACGTCAAAAACAAATATTAACACAAGTGTAACACAGTTTATGTGCATAACACCTGCATACCAAATACCTGATATGCGAGAGTTACAGAAGGAATTAATCAGCTATAGGAAAATGGCTACCGCCAAAATGACGAGGGGGGAAAAGCAAAGAACGACGTCAAAGGTCAATATGTAACGACAAATCGTGTGAGGTAGAACAGTGTAATGAAAAGTTACTCGTAGAAAAAGATCAAGAATTAGCAGGAAGCTAGTTTTTACGAAATAATAAAATTGAGGAACAAAATTTATGTGGAGGTATGTGACAGTTGTCAGCCTAGGTAGGAACAGGTAGTTCACACCTTTTTAATGCGATAGCCACTGAGCCACGCAGAATCACAGTCAACTGCTGAGTTTTCTGTCTTTTATGCCTTGTAAGAACCTCAACATTATACACACGTGTCTTGGTTCTTCCATGTTTTACTGCTGCTGCATATGAAGGCACTACATATGCAGCAGTGATTTTTACCGATTGTTGGTACTAACGGTCTGCACGACCCCTGTTGGAAGTTTTGCCCATAGTTAATGACCACGCCGGGAATCGAACCTCGGCCCTCTTGCGCTCGAGCCAAGCATCTTACCAATACACTACGCGGTCATTGCAACAACTTCTTATACCGGTATATGTGCACAGGCATGGCAACATTTGCTTTACACACACTTACGTGCACATATACCGACACCGATGTGCAGCATAAGCATGAGATTAATTACTTATCTCTATGCATCCGCATGTCACAGTTATTTAATTAGAAGAATAGACGTACAGATCCTACTTAGAGTTACAATATGAAAAAAAGCTAAATTTTATATCTCTTATGAGTAAGCTATATGCCAGTTAACTTCCTCTTAGGATTTTGCATAAAACTTATTTCTAAATCCATTCAATCGCATACTAGCTACGTAATTGCAACTAATGTTTTGTGCATAAATTTCTGCACTTCACTCATAGTTATAAATTTCAAAACTGGAATTTCTTAACCCTTTCTCACATGAATATTTTCTATCTCCCTTGAAACCTACTTTTATGCTAGGATTCGAACTGCCAGTGACTGGAGTGGGAGGCGTATACCATCACCACTCAGCTATAGGAGCTTGACGCTCGAGCCCGAGGGGCTCTCACGTGTTGTGGTGATTTAGTACAATGTATACGTGTTGCAATTGTTAAACACGGTGCGATATATACTGTTTAACGTATATGCACTGCGCTGAGTTGCCTATAGGCAACTCGATGTGAGAAGGGGTTAAAATATGTTGCGCGCGGATACTAATTTTAGCAATCAACCACTTTATTATTAATAGTATTATTTCTATAATTATAATTATTGTTACATAGGCTTATTTATACTTGACTGCCGTCCGAAAATCCCACCGTCCCATCTGAAAATTGATAGCTCTTGTTAGTGGTGATATTTAGGGATTTTGGGTTTTAGCGAAATCCAAAGGATTCATACAAGCAATTCCTTTGGCTTCAGTCTTAGGTTTTCGGTTTACGTTACGCAATCGATTGGCTCAAGATAAGGTCGAGGAATTGTCAAGGCTCAATCTTTAGGCTTAGGCAAGGTTCCGTCTTGCAGCTTGGGACACGTTTTGTCCCTATTAGACTATTGGGTAACATTTTGTCTGCTTATAAACCTATATCGCATTCAAAAATTCGTATTTATCTTCTGTCATCATATATAGGTCACCTTTTGTCCTTCAATATCATATGATATTCGACGTATTGTCAGCGAATATCATATGATATATTTTCAAATGTCTACATACTTGAGGTAACATACCCAAATTGTCCTGTTGAATATCATATGATACTAGAATTTGAAATTTGAACTTTTGAATTTATGACACTGTTTTTCTAAGCGGCATTGTGCCGGAAATGAATTTGCAGACGTCTATTTGGTATTTTGATCACATCTGTACTTCTGCCGTCCGACTTTCCATTAATTTATTAGCACCCGAAAATTACACTGTCCCGCTGAATATCATATGATATTCGTTGAAATTTTGGAATATCATATGATATTCGCATAAATGTCCCACGGTATCACATAACATACCGTGCCTTGTACACGTTGACGATTTGAGAGCGGTGGTTTGTAAGCTAATGTCATATGACATTCGAGTTTTGTCTGTTGACCCGATATAAGAGCCCGAAATTTAACGTTGACGTCGAATCAACATGGGACAAACCGTGTCCCGCCTGCCCCGGTTATAACGTGAACCTCGCATTAGGCTTAGGCTTTGGGAGCAGGTTTCGGTTTAAGCGTAGATTAGATCTTGACTGACCCTTGGAATAAACCGTAAGCTTAGGCTTAGGCTTGGGCATAAGTTTAGGCCTAGGCTTTAGGGAGTACCCACCTTCGACCACATTCCGAAATCCCAAAGTCCCACCTTCGACCAAATTCCGAAATTCCGAAATCCCAAAATCCAACCTTCGACCTTATCCCAAAATCCCAAATTCCGACCTTCCACCATAGTATTCCTAAGTCAAAAAAATCCAAAATCCCACCTTCAACAATACATCTCGAGATCCCAAAATCCCACGTTCGACCATATCTCGAAATCCCAAAAACCCAAAATCCTACCTTCGACCATATCCCGAAATCCCAAAATCCCAAAACCCCACCTTCGACCATATATTCACAAATCCCAAACCCACACCTTCGACCATATCCCGAAACATCGAAATCCTAAAATCTCAAATCCCACCATATCCTGACATCCCAAAATCCCATCTACGACCATACCTCAAATTATTGCGATAGGATTGTGGGATTTTGGGACGGCAGCGACGTTTACATGGGCCGTTACATATATTATTACTATTATTATTACTATTATTATTTAGTATTATTATATTTTGTACTTACTACTACTTTGATTTGATTTTAAATGACAGCCTGACTTTTGACCACAAGCAGATGAATCCAGAAGAACACGGTTTATTTTCACTGAATATAAGTACGCAGCAAAAAAATTGTGAGTCAAATTGACTCTCTCCGAAATAGGCTCTAGGACTACACAAACTGAGTCAAATTCGACTCCGCCAGAGTCAAACGTGCGACTTAGTGAGTCAAATTTGACTCGGGCGGAGTCGAATTTGACTCATTTTGTGTAGTCCCATACAGCCTATTTCGGAGAGAATCAGTTTGACTCACCAAGTTTTGCAGTGTGTTTATTTGCGATTCATGCTTTAACTGCGACAGGTTGGAACATGTTTTGTCCATGCATTTCGATTCGATATCCACAACTCAACTTTTCTAAATTTGACACGGAAATGTACATACAAAATATTACCCGCTTCTTTCTAGCCGCCCAGTTAATATAAATTGCATCATACATTACAAAAATAACCAGTGCAACTTAAAATTCTAGGGGTAGAACATTTGAAATGACATTGAAGTTTATTTCATGAAAGTGAGCTAATCTTACCCGTCTCTGAAAGTCCTACATACAATCAATTGCCCAGCAACACTATGGGTGACGCAGCAATTGCACACGCATCAGCGAATTTCGTAAGAGTAAGTGGGTTCAACACCACTTTTAACAGGGTGTAACTGGAATGTTCGTTAAAAATCGGTATCCGTTTCCGTTTCCGCCATAGAAATGCCGGATATTGCGTTATTTTTATGCTCAAAATTCGACGTAAATCATGTATATACCTCGCAATTTTTTCTTTATAGATCTGCTGAAATTGTTCAAAATGAAATAAAAATTACGAAATTTATCCAAAATCTTAAAATTTGCGGTGTATCCGAGATTTTTTCTTTAAAATTTTAGAAAGACCGGTGAATATCTGCATACCTCAATTGGGTTGGCAGAAAAATAAAACATATTTAAAACTTTTATTCTTTAATATCTGTTTTCCGTTTCCGTTCCTACTGACCACAATCCGTTTCCGTCATTTTTACTGTTCGTTTACACCCTGACTTTTAATGGTATGCTCAGCATAGACCCTATATATTGGACATTTTGTAATATCCATTATTTTTAGTTTATAAACTTAATATATTTATTTTACAATTCTGTAAAGTACCGTATCACTTTTCACAGGTAACTCCAACGGCTCTTGATTTCACCGAGGTTTCGTCGCTAAAAGTTACGCTCGAACGCATATGTACCAATCGGATCTGTTGGAAAATTCGCACAACAGCGCCTCACGCGTACATAGTCAAGCCTAATTCTGGATTTTTGCCAGTAGGACACGTCGTTGAACCTTCTTCAAATGACACTGTTCAAATCGCTATTACTGTCCGGAATAGTGAGGGTGACACGCAAACTGGCGAATTAAAACAACCTGATAAGACCCATAAATTTATGGTACAAGCGGTCGAAGTTGACGAAACTATCAGTGACCGTGATCATGTAAGCAACTGACTGAACTTCTTTCATAACCCGGCTGGTCCATGTTACGATAAAGGCCGCCCGTTGTCCCACGACAGCAATATACCGGGAGTGCAAACATATTCACTCCTGTTTACATATGCACAGACAAATATATATACTGACTGAGAATGTGATGTAGTAGAGGCAATTTTTATTTTTTCGCAGGGGGCTGCAGCTCCATAACCACCATATATGCTGAGAATGTGGTGTAGTAGGGGCAGTTTTTACTTTTCCCGGGGGACGGAGGTTGTAACTCCCCTGACCCCAGTTTCAAGGGACCCTGAGGCGGAGTAGGACAACTGTCCCAGTGTCCCGCTGTTCCAGCTGTCGCCACTATTCCAACCGTTGTAACTGTCCCACTGTTCCAACTGTCTTACTATTCCAACTGTCCAAACTGCCTGTGCCGACTGTCATAGCTCCAACTGTGTAGCTGTCTTAAATGTCCCACTGTCCCAATTGTCCCGCTATCCCAATGGTCCCGCTGTCCCAATTGTACCGCTGTCCCAATTGACACGACGACCGAACTGTCCCGCTGTCGCAACTTTCCTGCTATCGGAACTGTCGCCTCTCTTGCAACGGTCCCGCTGTCCCAATTGTCTAACTGTTCTAACTGTTCACCTATCCCAACTGTCCCGCTGTTGCAACTGTCCCAATGTCCCGCTGCCGCAACTTTCCGGCCATCCCAACTGCCCCGCTGTTCCACCTATCCCAGCTGTCCCAACTGTCATAGCTGTCCAAACTGTCTCAGCTGCCCCAACTGTCCTCTATCCCAACCCAACTGCCTCAACTGTCCAACTGTCGCGACTGTCCCACTGTTCCAACTGTTCCGCGGTCCCAACTGTCGCGACTGTCCCACTGTCCCAACTGTTCCGTGGTCCCAACCGTCCCGCTATTCCGCTATCCCAACTGTCCCAACTGTCCCGCTGTCTCAACTGTCCCAACTGTCCCGCTGTCTCAACTGTCCCGCTGTTCCAACTGTCCCGCTATCCCAATTGCCCCGCTGTACCAAGTGTCCAACTGTCCCGACGACCTGCTGTCCGTACTGTCCCATTTTCCAACTGTCCAATGTATCCCGATATCCCAAGTGTGTCACTGGTACAACTGTCCAACTGTCCCGACAGTCATAACATATCGCGAGGAAAACTGTATGTCTGATTAATTAAAGAATCACAATGCGGAAGAATAGCGAAGGAATTTCGCAAACGAAGCGAACGAGAAGGCAGACAGCAATTATTCCCTTAAATTAAAAGTTTGATGCAACAATGCTTTTTTTATAATTTTGTGGATTTTGGGTGTGGGGTTTCCACCATTAGGGTATGGCGGGGCGTTAAGCACGCCGTGATCGCTACAACTATATGTCCAATATGTTTAAATAAAATAAAATGACTTTCCAGGTTTAATTATGTGACGCTGGACAGCTGGCAAGTTTGCTTGACACTGATCTAACAAGGCTTAGCATAATCCATGTTTATCCTTTAAATAAAAACTCAAGACTAGATGTTTTGGGCTGAACATGCTACGCAAACTTTAAGAACAGCTATGAAGCATAATCAATTTTGCATATTTATGTAACACGTGTATAATCACGGCCATAACGACGAGGGGCGACGACGAGTCGGCGCCTACTTGTAGAGATTTTCCCTCTCGTCGGCCAAATTTTTTTCGACGGCATCAAAAAGTGCCAACAGTTCATTATTGATTGCCAATCTTCTTTAAATTGCAAAACGTTGTGTTTAGATTTGGACAAGTCTGACTGATTCAACTCCAATTCAACGCGAATACATATCCGTTCAACGTACCCGACCATCTGACAATACTGAACCAACAGGGTTCGAGGGTCCTACGGTAACGACACAACCAGACAGTGTCAACTTCAGAAATGTGCCCAACACCGATGATGATAAAACGGTTGACGGCCAAATTGAAGCGCTTAAGAAGCGTTTAATTCAAATTTCAGCTGAACACGACAGAATTGGAAACGATATTGCTAACTTTGAACGCCAGTTAAGCGTAAAAGTTGCCAAGAATACAAGAATAGCACGGATTTACGGTCAATTGAAAACAGCGGCAGCCATTTTAATGTTTACTGTACTTGTTGGGTATTTAGTTTACAGTCAAATTTTTGTTGCGGTTGGGATGGGTTTTCATACCAGAGACGTTTAACCCCTTCTCACATACGTTAAATAATATATATCGCACCGTGTTGAACACTTGCAACACGTACACAGTACTAAATCACCACAAGACGTGAGAGCCACCTCGGGCTCGAGCGTCAAGCTCCTACAGCTTAGTGGTGATGGTATACGCCTCCCACTCCAGTCACTGGAGTTCGAATCCAAGCATAAAAGTAGGTCTCAGGGAAAATAGAAAATATTCATGTGAGAAAGGGTTAAGCGAAAAATTTCAGTTTACTATCTTTAATCGAAAAATTTCAGTTTACTATCTATAATCCCTTCTCATATTGAGTGGCTCATAGGCAACTCAGCGCAGTGTATATACATTAAATAATATATATCGCACCGTGTTGAGCAATTGCAACACGTATACATAGTACTTAATCACCACAAGACGTGAAAACCCCCTCGGGCTCGAGCGTCAAGCTCCTATTGCTGAGTGGTGATGGTATATATACGCCTCCCACTCCAGTCACTGGAGTTCGAATCCAAGCATAAAAGTAGGTCTCAGGGAAAATAGAAAATATTCATGTGAGAAAGGGTTAAGCTTATTTTTCCGTATTAGCAAATTGCACACGCAGCAGTAGCGTTTGGCGGACGCTCTGATAACGATTACAATTAAGCATTTGCATTTTTATCTGAAATGCCATTCAGTGGCCGATCTAACATTACTCGTCGACGAAGTATGCTTTTCGTGCTGCAAAATATATTACTATTTTTCAACTGTATTCTGTATGAATAACAAATTGTGCCGAAAACTCAAAATAATTTGAACTAGTACTAAACATTGTGAAATATGTACGGCCATTTGGTGAAAAAATACCATTGTGACTTACAGATGAGAGTGGTTAACATTCCAAAATTTTCCGTACCTTATGGCCCGCTGCAAACTACAAATAGCCCAGTCTCAGTGCACCACAATCTTTAATATGATCAAAATTTTTGAAACGTGTTTGTTTAGCTCAATCGCTTCGTTTAAAATTTCAACTATAATCGGTTCTGTACTATTAAAAGCAACGCCGTGTTGAAAATAAAGTATGGACTGTCATTGCTTCACAACACATTGCTAGTGATCGGTTTTACTGGTGTATAAGCAAGCTGGCCCATGTAAAGGTCAAGGGCGGAACGGCTTTCTGTGGGACTACAATAGAGTAAGCTTAAGTTTTAGACAAATTTTTTAGCTTGGCTTAGGCTTAGGATTAGGCTTAGGAATATGCTCATTGTTACGCTTAGGCTAATGCTTAGGCTTAGGCTTAGGAATATACTTATAATACTGTTCCGCCCCGGTTCTTTACATTGGCCATGAAGCTCAAGCACAGTAATTATTCTTCCGATAGATGTTAATTATGTTCTTGGTGATATTTAAAATATCTGTTCAACAGGTTAAAAAATGCATGAATCATTGGTTGTTTTCAACCGTTTTTCACAGTAAAACAAGCTAATTTCAAGCCAACAATACAACCATTATAGATGGGGTTCGCATATACGACCCCGTTTATCGCTGTCTTGAATTTAGAAGATGAGCAGGATTTCAATTTTGACACCTCGAAGTTAGATTTTTTTGTTAAACATGTACAAGACTCCGATGCTACTTGCACTTTTAAGTTTTGTACAAAATTTTAATAGACGTAGAATAGTGAAAAAAGTCGCGAGAAAGCTAGTGGAGAACAAGACGCTGCAGAGTTGCAAAGCTGAAATACGTTTTTCACAGAATCCTCGCGTTGTAAATCTTTACGTTTTAAATTCGTACATATAACCCGACCAAAAACGGGCATTTGTATAAATTTTTAAATGTTATCAATTTAAATTTTTAAATGCTTTTTAGAACTATGTTGGTAATGGTTTTGCTAGTAATTAATTGCACTAAAAATGCTACATGAAATTTATTTTGGCAGCCCTACTTAATTGTTTGTTACAGAATAAGAAAAAAACCCGAAAACCACAGTTTAGCTTACAGACTTTAACTTAAAGTGCACAATAGCAGGCGGAAACAACGATTAGTTTCAGCATGTAATTATTATTCCCTGGAGGCAAGCGAAAACTACCCTTCAGGTTTCATTATTGTTCAGTTGCAATCATAAATCAAAATTCTTCGTTGTTTCTAAATTTCTCTGACAGCACAAGGCATTGAATTTATGACTCAAATTGTTGTTTTATATACTAAAAATCTAAGTTTATGCTTTGATTTCTTTAAAACGGAAAGATTGGGCTTTTATTCGCTTCCAGTACAGTTTTTGAAATTTTCACATTTTGTTATATGTTAACTTTGCGCTTGCATTAGGGTAAAAATTAGGGTTGCGCTTTACTTTGGTTGACGTACGGCGCAGTCCGGCACCGTCCATCACCTGCACGGTACCGTGCGGCGCCGTCCGTCACCGTGCGGCACTGTACGATACCGCACGATGTTTAACGGTGACGGACGGCGCCGCACAGATGACGGACGGTGATGGACATGATGTAAAACGCAATCCTTAAGGTTGGGCTTAGGTCAGACGTAAGCTTGCGACGCACGTGTACAAAAACGAGAAACAAGAGGTTGACAGTGGTGAAAATGCGTAGCGGATAGTAAAATTTTATAAAAGATACGGCTTTATGTCATCTACCGAAACATCTTATTGGTCAGCAAAGCCCGTGTGTCGTCCGTAGAAGCCCTATTCAAAAGAAAACCCCGTTATTATCTTAGCCAAACACGCCTACAGATTCGATGTATTAGGCGGTCTGAAAGTTTTGGAATGGTTAGCAATTAGACAAAGTTAAACATTTACTGAGACATTCGGAGTGAGTCCTGTGATTGAACAAAGCCTCTCCAAGAAGAACACGGTGAGTTAAGCCGCGGCACTGCCTACAAGTGACTAGCGGTCAGCAACATTTGCCACAAACTTTTAAAATTTGGCAGCATAACAACCATTTTAAGCTTGACACACGACATTTATAAATACGGACAATTATGTCAGTGGCGTAATCCAGGAATTTTTGACAGGGTTCACTCGAAGGCGCGAGAAAATTGAGTGAGACGGCAAACGTAATTTTAGCGCTAAATTTTAATACAATTTTTTTATCTTTATTTAAAGTGTCATGGCATTGCTGAGCCCCATTTGGAGCCGCACAATTATTTTGATAATTTTTCAAATAATTGTTTAAACATATATATTTATTATTATTGTTGTTGAAGGCTTTAGCGGCATGCGGTACACGATTATATGAGCACTTTGTTGATTTAAATTTTTTCAAAATAAACCCAGTTGCGGTTTTTAGCGGTGTTTCCTTGTGTGGTTTTCTGTGTTTTGGCGTTTTCAGTTTTCCAAACCTGGACATTTGAGCTGGTTTATAAGGCTTGAATGCGAGAAGCGGTCACCGGTGCTAGACATTATTAAATGTAAATAACTTAATTAAGAAGCTATGAACACGCAAATGGCTACAAAACAGGTCTCAGTGTAATCAAAAATGGATGATGCATACTTAAACTAGAGTATTCAACTGGGTGCATTCTGTATAGAAAACAATGTACTCGGCTCGCGTTGCCCTTTTAGCCTACACACTTTATTTAGATGGGGGTACAACCTGGGCGAACCAAGACACTTTGTGTATCCGGCAACAAAAATTGCTCCGCAAATTAGGGTTATTGCATGTGACAGCGACTCCCCCTCTAAACAAGGCATCAGCTAAAAACACAACACACGGTGGTACATTTTGTACCATGCAGAACCCAAAGAGTTGCACACTCTTGTATTATGCAGTCTTGGTGTAAT
Source organism: Enoplolaimus lenunculus (assembly GCA_030248215.1). NCBI lineage: Eukaryota > Metazoa > Nematoda > Enoplea > Enoplida > Thoracostomopsidae > Enoplolaimus > Enoplolaimus lenunculus. The sequence goes on along the minus strand of JASANG010003684.1, from coordinate 214,255 downwards.
TCATTTTTTGTGTCCTTTTTCTACGGTTATAGTTCGCTTGTTTTATGAACGCACGTTTCGTTTTGTAATGTTTAACAATTTATTAAAAATTGTGTTCAGCAACTATGCATATGCAATATGACTAGATGAGTTGCACTGCATACTAGTGCAATGGTTTGGACAATTCCTCAGATTTCTCTGATTGCTAAAATTGCAGAACTAAAAGATGAAGATCTGCTGGTAGGAACGTATCGTAAACCAAATACAATTGATTGTGATTTGTTCTGGTTCTGTGAATTTACCAATTAAATTCACGCTGTCGGACACGGTTCGAAACCGACAAATGCCTACTGTATTTTTGGTTTTTGTAGTTTTATAAGCAAAAGTTCATGAGCTATGACTTGTTTTCTAAGCCAGTCATTTTAATTATCCGTCACAGTGCTCACAGAACCATTGGCATTATAAATTTAGCATTGTAGCAAGCCATTCCGTGTAAATTTGTCAGTCCACCAATGATCCTTAGTTAAGTTTTGTTCACGCTAAACAAGCGCTGTAAAAACAGTATTTTTAATACGATCAGCAGCTCTTCGTACCTCAGTGGTGCTTAGATAAGAGATAAAAGTACACGTATAGTGAACCAATCGGAACATATGTATACGGAAATACGAAAATTTTAGACAACTAGGGGTAATCTTCAAACAACACCTCACTGTGGCAGATACTTTGTAATTTATGCTTGCTTTCGTTTGACTATCATTAATTTCATCGCCATATTAAGGCATCGATCTCAAATAGTCAAAAATATTGAAACTTAATATAACATTTTATGCAAGCGAATCGCGTGGTCATCATTAACTCAGTCAGTAGGCACACAAACGTTAACAAAATAATAGTACAATAACTAAAAATGACATGTATCAATGTTAAGTTTCTGAATTATACACTGAGCAAAAAGAATATTAATAATAACAAAAGCAGTATTATCATATTTTGTACCCATCAAAATTAATAACACTGCATCATTTGGCAAATATGCATTAGGTTTCACTTAAAGTCAAATAATTCTATACGAAGATATGATGGAACCACCGTAACAGAAGAGCTTATAATACAAAAAAACCTAATGCCCATTTGGTGTGTTTTTTGCGAGCTGTATTGTTGTAGCTATGAGCAACCAAAATGATTTGTAGAGATTTATTTATTACATTTCACTAAAAACACATATCGTTATATATAGTAACGTTTTTCAGCTTACAGATCTCCGGAAGCCAGTTTAAAGGTGAAAATCAATGGTGTAGCCAAGATTTCATTTTATTTTATGTCACATGAAAATTTTTTTGCTTTCTAAAAAACCATAAAGCCTTGCTAAAGCACGCGAATAGTATTTTTCTTGTTTCCAACAAATACCGAAAATAATGAATCTCAATTATTCACTAATTGTTGTCTCCCCTCGGTGTGATGGGGCCATGTGGCAGTTTTACAAACGCAACGCGACTCCTATTTTAGAATTACAATATATATAATAATAATATGAAGGATAAGAAATGTAATTTGTTTAATTGCTCACGAGGATACAGGGGTGTACTGAGAGAGGGACCGGAAGGGCTGCGCGTCCCCCCAATCGGAATCAGTACTTGCGTCATAATTTGCATTAGATACAAAAATTATATACGAATGGTTTCTTGCTCGGTTCGCTCGCGATGTTTTTCACACATCTATTTTCGAAAAAATTTTGCTTGCGGCGCTGTTCAAAGGTAGACAAAAAAGTTAAATTCCACAACCAAACCAGCTCAAAACTGAAGATAGTAATAAAAATTGGGCTACATAACCTCGAGACCAGGGGGCGGCGGTTCGGTACGGTGGTTTAGACCACGAGCTTCATAAATGAAATGTTATTAGACTGTTAACGAAGTATTTGAAATGTTTAGCTTCTCGCCCGCTTCGCTCGCGAATTCTTCAAAGTTACAGAAGGATTTAATACTGAAACAACATAGCTTGACATCCACAATGCTAAAGGATACTAAGTTTGCTTTCAGGCGGAAAATAGGCACGGATCTGACAGAATGCGGCCCCTCAAATCAAAATTTGTCGGTACGCTACTGTAGAGCATTGAGATTGTATAATTGATTTATTCTATTGAAACTTGATGTAATTTTAACAGAGTTTTCGCTTGCAGTTATTTGAAATATATTTATAATTTACGTATAAATTATAACTTACCATAGCATATTAATGAAAATTGCTGTCTTTTCGTACAGATTTTCAAAATTATTCGATTTGTAATCAAAATGCATGCAAGCGCTGTTATGCAAAATACTGCGCTGGTTTTATAATATAATGTTTTTAGCCGTGAAATTTGATTTTGCTACTTCGATGTTAAAGACACGCAGTTTTTTGCCACAAAATATGGTACATGCTTCCCTTTCTGTCCGGGTAATATAAAGTCACAAAACCTTGCAAACGATAGAGAACAGTGATATATCTTTGTATTCGACAGTAATAGATATACCAAACATTTTTTAATCATAGCGAAAATCAATTATCCTGCTGCATAATTTCGCATCTAGGGTGCACAATACAACAGACCTTTTTAATTGAGCAGGACCCCGTAGCCAGCTTACCTTACTAGGGGGTACAAAATCATTTTTCTGGAGGGGCATACATCGGTTTTCGATCGCTTACAATCAAGTTTGAAAATGTTCTGGGGGATGGGCTAAAATTCTTTCAGGTGAAGCCGAGCCCATTTGGCACACTTCTGGCTACAGGCCCAATCGAGCACTAGTAATTTTAGCTTAAAATTACAAACAGCTGAGACACTATAAAGACATATCATATCAGCAAAAAAAGGACTGTTGAGTAATAATCATTGGGTGAAGTATGAATATCAGTTTATGTATCGCGCAGGCTTATAGACAGCTCTACCCGCTACAATGCCGGCCAAACGCTATCAGAAAGGGTATGCGATTTAAATAGCAATCTGAAAAGCTGGGCTAAACTTTCGAGTGTGGGGCAAAACATTTCTAAGAGGGCTGGAGCCATCCCCTATTGCTGCGAGCGCGGTCGTGCACCAAGTCACTTTTACTAATGAGTTCCATTTCTATTATAATATACACATTTGACTCTGTGAAAAGTCGTGTTCGAAAACCTATCACAGTTATCATCATGGGGTGAGAGAGAGTTAAATTTATCAGACACAGTCGTTTCCTAAAAGCTTTGGCAGGGAATTAATCTTCATCGGGTCTTTGAGTAGGATTCATGTGTAACACAAGAACAAAACCGACGTATATGCGTATAAGGGCGTAGCTCCGAGCGGAATAAAGGGCCAACATCGATCGTTTTGTGATTTTTGTTCCAGTGGTTTCACGAAGTTTTTAAGTCGGTAATTTAAAAACCCATACGTTGATTTTTTACGTCTCTCAAGCCAAACCCGGTGCAGCTGAACCTGCTTGTGGGACAAAAACTATTTTATCAGAAACATGCCGTTGAAATAGCAAACTTATAAAAATCAGAACTAAAACTTTTTCTTGAGGCACCAAAATTTTTCTAAATGTGCTGGCGACTGTGACCGCTTTATCCCTCTGACACCGGGCTCGGCTTGACCCTTTTCCAATATTCTCGCTACGTTCTCGCGCCATTGAGTCTCTGCATAGGCTTCATGTAAGACACAAGAACAAGCCTACTTATGGTATATGCTTAGTATATATAATAGTCAGGAACTATAGAATGTGATGCGCGGTGTGGCTTTTGAGTGTACCATTTTCTATTATAGGGTCACAGAGTCTAGTCTAAGTGGATTTGTTACGTATGTAACTTTAATTATTTTTGTTATTGGTTGTCTAAAGTGCAGCATTTTTGCACCTGGCAAATACAGTTTAAAGACAGCAAAAATGAAAATTTTTTCATTAAATTTGTGTCCGTTTTTCGTTAATATCCTCGTTGGCTATGTTCGTTTACTAGATGAATAGCTTAATCACAATGTCTTAGCTATATATACAATAAAAGGGTTTATCCATTATCGCCCCAGTCCGGTGTTCGACCAGAAATTGTCGGATTTCAAAAATGTTTTCATATTTGAGCTTCTCATGACCTCGAATGGTTATTTACTCGTCAATTTGGACGTTTGAAAAATTGGATTCTTGAAGTTCGAAGGGCCATCCTTGGGCGTCAAACCATGTTTGCTATCGTAAAAAGTAACATTTTAAAGGGCCATCATATTTGACCCTGGGGATGTTGCAACACTTAAAATGGTACCCCTAAACCCGCGTCGAGATCTACCAATTAAGCCACTTTTTTATTAAATTCCTGAAGGTCCATATTCTGTACATACCTCTCCTCTCATGGATTCACTGAGCAATTTGTTACAAACGTACGTTGTATGTAGAGCAAAACAATTGCTTACTGGCTTCAAACTGTTTGCTATTGTACATTTTGTTCAAAAGCCTCACTTGCGCACGACAACCCAATACTCTGATGGCACCCATGATCAGTATATTTAGATCGAAAAGATTAGCTAAATTATAAACGACAAATTCAGCTCCAATTTTGATTAACTTTATATATTTCGGCAATATTTTAATGTTCATTTGCCGAAAATAGACGTGTTTAAAGATTACAAATTATAATTTCGGTGAGCGAATTATTAAATATTAATATTTTCAACACAATCCTTAGTGTAAATCTATATTTGGATTTCGATGAACTTTTATCTCGATTGTTTTATAGTTATCTCAAATCAAGCAGCTTATCGTTTGAATTTTAATATTAAAAATAACATGAAAAATGTGACAACTTTCTGAACCGAAAATGCTAGTATAGAACAGGACCGTAACAGTAGTATAAGCGTACACCGAAGGCTAAGCCTAATCGTAAGAATGAACTTATGCCTAAACCTAAGGCTAAGACTAAGCAAAAAATTAGTCTAAAGTTTAAGCTTACTCTATTGCTGCAGTCCCACAGAAAAACGTTCCGCAGCTGATCTTTTGCATGGGCTAAAATCACAACAAGTAAAATTTCGATCCTGGATAGCTTGGCCTCAATTCATTATCAGTTACTTATGGGGAAAATACTTCGGCCATTCATAGTGTAAAACTCACTACTACCGGATACTGACAACGGACATACCTTTCCGCCTCAGAATAATCGTACATCTATTGCATATAGTAAAAAAATCGAGTTTCATAACATTTAGCCAGCCCGCCAGTCCGTCAGAAATTTCTGGATCTGCCGTTGTTGTCAACTTGCGTCCCAGCTACTAAACATCAATTAATTTGATATCCAAAACGATTTCTTGCTTAAGTATAAATTTGTGACCAAAGAGTTACTGGGTGTATTAATATACAGCTTGTGATGTCTACAATCTCTATTAGCAAATCTACTTAGCATCATCGTCAGGCTGGCATACAACTGGCGGGATAGAGAGAATTTATCGCGTCTCGAAATTATGGCGAGATAAAAAAGTGATTTTAGCTCGCATTTGAATATTACAACCTTCTGCATCTTAGTGGTCAAAAAACTTTTTTTAGGTTTATACGTTTTTGAAGTGAACTTGTGGCGGCTGCGCCCCTAATTAGAAGCGCAGTTTAAAAGCATGTGTGCACAAGAGACCACCGCGCGCACAACGCAACAAATCCTGTAGTGGTCTCCGGGTGGCGGTATGTATGCTTGTGGTGGTGACTGAAAATAAATTATTTATCATTTGAAACTCTTTGGGTGTCTAATATGGGAAACCACGAACCGTGATCCAGTTCACGATCCCCCCCTCGTTGTGAGTCTAGAAAGCAACGAATGAAAGTGGGCTGTTGTTATGTTTGTTGTCTCTTTCTTTCTCTCATGTTGATGTTATATATATTTTGGGTATGTTTCTCTTATTTGTTTTGGTTTTAGTGAACAACCTTCCCCGTTCCCACCAGTGGCCGACATGTATAGAAGTATACTGGGCAGTACACAATACAAACTGGCTGCGCAGACAGCCAGGCCCGCAACTATGGAGGGGCGATGTGGGCGTCACCCACTTAAAGAATGTCTCCATCCCCCTGGCCGAAAAATTTATCGGCGGTATTAAATGAATTCTATGTTAAGAAAAATGTTTTATGTCCCACCTAGAAATGCCTCCGCGCCACTTCAAATATCAAATACTGGTTGCGGGCTTGAGAGAGCGTACAAACCTATATAGGTTTGGTGCGTTTGGCCATGTAAAGGAACGAGTGTGATTTTATTACTTTATGCCTCTGCTACTTGTACTTATAACCAGCAAATTGAAGCTTGAGTTCACTTTCGCATTTCATTTTCACCAACTAAAATGTTCTGTAGGTTAACAATTGTGCAATGCTCATTATTAAGCATTATACTGACTAGATTTAAGCGCACGTGAGTTCACCGGCTGTTATAGTTTAGAAAACTTGTGATACTAAAGAGTAAAAAGTGGATTTTAGAAATCAGCCTTTACAACTTTAATGACAGAAAAATTATCTATGATCGCTTGCTGCGTAGCTTTGTGTAGACCCAACGCGTAATTTAAGGGTTTAAACAAATCCAACTCACAAGCCCAAAAAATTATATTTTTGACAACTTGTGGTTAATCAGTAATTATATAGTGCTACATGAGCAACAGTTTCCTGCCGTCCCAAAATCCCACCATCCCAGATATCAAGCTAATAGCTTTAGATTGTGGTGGACTTTTGGGATGTTGAAATTTTGGAATTTGGTAGTTTCAGTATCATTTTTCGTGAGCAATTCTTTGAGGTTAGGCATAGGTTAATATGCTAATTCTTAGGCTTAGGCTTAGGTTTAGAACGCTGTAAAAAATAGTATATAATATTACTATTAGTAGTTTTTCCTTTAATAGATTGCCAAGGAAAATAAGCTTTAGTTTTAGAGAAATATATTCTTTAATATTAAGCACTAGAGTACTGCATATCATATTTAGTACTATTTGTTCTTAGTATTTAATGTTCAATACCAGTATATATTAGGTACAAAAAATTAAGGGAAAATAGACTTAATATTATGTAGTACTAATTTTTACAGCGACGGTTCAGGCATAAGATCCCACGCAGGCTTAGCCATAGACTTCTACGTAGCCTTAGGCTTCGACTTAGGCGTGGACTTAGGCTCAGGTTTAGGCTTAGGCTTAGCCGTAGGCTTTGACTTAAGCAGAGGTAGCCTTGCTCTTCGATCCATCATTTCAAATCTAACTATACCCGTCACCGTGAATTGCAAAATCTGATCTGGAACAATATCACGACATCTCACCTGCTACAATACAACATCCAAGATCCCACGTGCGACTACATTCAGACACCCCAAATTCCCGCATCCCAAAATGCTACCATTCACCGTATCCTAAAATATCAAAGCTCTAAATCACATCATATCCCCGCAATCCCAAAATCGTGCCTTGGACCATGTCTCAAAATAATCCGCAAAATCCCACCTTTGGTCACATCTCTATATATAAAAATCACAAAATCCTACTTTCGACCATATCTCAAAATTTCGAAAGGTTACATTCTACCATATACTAATACTACAATCTAAATCTTCGACCATATCCCGGAAATCCAAAATTCTACATGCTACTACATACCAAAATCCTAAAATTCCCCCTGCTAGTTCAAATTCATATGATCTAACAGTGGGATTTTAGTGCGGCAGTGAAGTTAACAAGAGCCGTTTTTATACTAGCGGGGCAGAGCTACCGGCTGCTTTGAAAATTGCTAAATTGATTACACGATTTAGGTTCAGACTACAACAAGGTTTTTACGAGGCAGAAAAACCTGTAAACTTAATAGAGGCTGGAAAAAGGCTTAGGATTAGGTATTCATATTTAGGCTTTACACCACATTTAGGCTATTAACGTACAGGTTTAGGCTTTGCTTTGTCTTAGGCTTATGTTTAGTTGCAACATTGCAATTAATTGACTGTATGGTGATCTTTACAAAACCGATCAAGCTCTTTCTTTTGGTCTGGGCGTTCATCTCTTTTATTACGGAGCTTTTAGCAGAGAGAGAGTCTAAATGTGTATGTTTCGTGTCTGATACTAACATACACCATACTCAACGTTGTTTAGGAAGGTTAAAAGTATAATATAATGGTGTCAATAGACCGCGTTTAGGGCATAACCGCCGGCAGCAATGTGCAAGGAGGTGCCACTGGACCCCCGGGGTTTCATAAGCGATTTTTATACAGGTAGGTACTATAGCGTAAAAATTTTAAAACATAGCAAATTGTTTAAAGTTTTCTCCACCGGATACCGGTCACACACACCGAGCCAATATTCCGGCACCGGCAGCGCTCATAATTTCTGGTTTGGATTTATGTATACATGTATCTTTGTATGTACCGCTCAAGTAAAAGCCCATCTAATGAGACTTTAGGTTTCAAACAATTGCTATGGTTTTGGGTTATGTTGGTTTAAACGCAGATCGGCGTATGATATTATATTTATGTGTTAATTTCGAATATATCTCACAACAATTTTATGAGTCAAAATTTTGCTGTTTGGATAAGACTTTGAAACGCTTAAACTGCAGTTAATATGAAGCTTTGTATATATTCTAATAATAATAGCAATAATAATAATTATAATCATAATAATAATAATAATTAATACTTACTACGACCAAGGGCTAGAATTGTTTCGAGTTTATTAAAATCTGGTCTATTTTCATATATATATATGGCTTAGTTGTACTGGCAATCAGCTATGCGATTGGCAACTGCTGAGCTTGACGAACACCGTTTGTTGTTTTGGTCATTTGCTGGTCGCTTGAAGACTTGAGATAATGGGTGAATATGTATTTTAAGCAAAGTGCGTATGCCATTTTTTTCTTATTGCTGTCAAAGTTCTCGGACAAAATGTAGTGTTGGGTTTTTCGATGTACGTTTTCCAATTAACTCAGGCCCGCAGCCCGGAGTGAGGCCAAATAGGACTTAGCCGCCCCGCCCCCAGGAAAAATTTTGACACACCCTAGAAAGCTTTTAACCTTGCTTGCAATTCATCGAAAACCTTTGTATGCCCCTCTTGAAAAGGTTTTGGCCTTCAGCAAAGTGAGCTGGCTACGCGACAGGATTACCTCTTCTCTTTTACATCTCAAAGTTTTTATTCGTTGTACTCAGTGGCTGGTGTGGACCCAGTTTCGACTACGTTCTGAGCTAATTTAAAAATTTAAATATATAATTCAATACAATCATCTGGTGGCCTTCTGTTGCTTGAGTGAAAAACGATTTGTCACAAATCGAAACTCGTAAAAACGCTCAATGGTTAAAAGCGTTGTTGCTGCGATCGTCCTTGCAGAATGTAATTATTCTCAAACACCTCATACTTAAATAGCTGGTTCACCACTCATACAAAAACTTTGATGCCTCGTTAATGCGATAGCTAGGGCATTTGCGCTTAGATTGTATTAAACATTAAAAGCATCACGCTTGGTTGCACAAGTACTTCCGGTTAACAATAGGCTTCTGTTACTATTCTATATTGCCAATAGAACCAACGCAATCGATATTTAATGCCGCATAGTCAGCTCTCGCCTGCAACTGTCTGAGTGTCGCACCAGAGACTGGTTCGAATATTAACAAACCAACATTTGAAGACAAATAATTTATCAACTAAACCATGCATATATACAACTTTAGCTAGCTAGCTGTAGCTAGCTAGCTAGCTAGCTAGTGGGCTAGTTAACAGCTACGAAGTTCAAGCGTGTATTTTAGCTAACCGGCTAGCTAGCTAAGTCACGTCTCTGGTTACCTAGCTACCAGTTAGCTAACTATGAAACTAGCTAGCTAGCTAGCTATTAGGTAGCTAGCTGACATGATTTTTTCATGGTCCTATATATTCAAGCATGCTGATATATAAGGAGGGCATTAGAGCTATGAGATGTAAACGATTAGCATGTAATTGTGCCTGTTTCAATACGCTGGCTAGCGAAGAGCAAACCGATCGTAATAAAATGTGCTACCGCCATCGCGAAACTTGTGTATATTATAACCCAAAAATGATAGAGTTTTGGTTTTGTTTCTCGCGCGACACGAGAGAGAAGAGCGGCCGCATCAGGGTTGTTGTTTTTCTCCCCGCCGCGGCAGCCGAATTTGTTTATAGCAGTTGAAACAGATATGATCTTGTCTTGTGTTTCATATTGACTTTTATATGCAGAACGCAATTATTTTTCTCGTACAGAAAATCACATTTGGGGTTTGTAGACGGTAAGTTCGTTATCGCTTGTTGTGAAAATGTAATTATCGCAGTGCTGTCTGTAGTATAATTTAATTTATAGAGCCAACAGCAACCGTATAAAGGTTGAGCTTGATAATTGATGGCTGCTGCAATATAGAAAGGTCTCTTGAAACAGCTTTTAATTTCATTTGAATTGAAAGAAAATTGAGAATGACCGCCAAGTTGGCAACACATACTCTCTAAAAACTTAAACTTAAATTATAGCTTAACTAACCTGGAATATTAGTTTAAGTAAAACTCAAATGGCTGGACGGACTAACTAAACTAGAATTTAAAGTTTTACTTAAACTAACATATTTTTAGTTTAACATAAGTTTAAGTAAACTTATTTTTAGTTTAAATCACAAGTGCCACCCAGAAATTATGCGTATCAAAGGGTTCACAAAGTTTAGCTTAAGCTAAAAATACGTAAGATTTTATATTAGTTTAAGCGTAAATCTACCAGTTAGTTCAGTTATTCTAGAAAGCTAGTTTAATACTGCTGGATTAGCTAAAGCTTAAATCAGGTTAGTTTAAGCTTTTAGAGAGTAGGAATCGATATTGTACGAATTAACGCTTACTCAGGCTTTTGAACTTCAAAAACTTGTCAAGATAAACTGGCGACCGAACATATATACTAAAAGATTGATTCACAAAATATATTTGCTGCACAAATATTAACTAGTCAACGTGGTTTTAAATTTGCAAACTGAAAATATGCTCAAAAAACTTCCAGAATGTGTTCTAATTTGCATATATATGCTGTCTCTTGTTTATAAATTAAACAACCGTAACTGCGTGAACGTTGCCCAGGCTGCGTGTGTGAGGCGTTCCAGGTTTAATAATATAGATTGTGCTAGTCGAAATTTAGCAGATCACAAATTTATTATGGTGAAAATCTCTGATGTTGCCCCTCAAATAATACGAGACTCGGTTCACTCTAAAGGCATATTAATGCTTCAAAATTTGAATAAAAACTTAGCTCTTTTTTATATTAATGCGCGTTTTAATTATTCAAAATTAATATTTTTAGCATCCATCCCATGGTCTTCCAGCTTTTAAAATTTCCCCGCTAGGCTCAGCGCATCAAGATTTGTAAAATAAAAGTCACTTTTTACAAATTACCACGCATTCATATTCTGCCCCTTTGCCGTACTGTAGTGACGGGAATAAGAGGGGAGACTAACGTTTATTTGACCTCTCAAGAGGGTATCCCCTGTTATTTGGTTGCGAACTGTTGTTTATTTTTACCCCCCCCCCCCCGCGACTCTTCGTTACTACTTTATATCCGGTATTGCAACTATCCGTTCAACTAAACGTTTGTCTTGTATCAAAAGCTTGAGTGATAACGCAATGTTATACTTAGGAATGTACTTTCAAAACCTAAGTACACTTTAAAGTTTCAAACTCAATTTTATTCGGTCCTGGAGTCATTTATGAACTACACTAAGGGATAATTAACATTTATGGACTCTAATTAGGGTTTAGAAACGCTATCTGCTCGCGGACTCTTATTAGGGATACGAACTCCGATTGATTGGGATTCAAAATGCGGACCTCCTCTTATTACCCCCTCTTATTTGCGTCACTACAGTGTTTCCATGCTTATAACCGGACATTAAGAAGCAAACTATTTATGTTGAGCATTTCAAGAAAAAATGTTAGCCCCCTCTATAAAGGTTTCAAAGCTCTTAAAAGTCACTTGGAACTCCTTGCATGCCCCTTGCGAAATTTTTTAGTCCCCACTAGCGTGTGGAGCAAGCTACAGAAGTGTTCTGACACGATAACCACGTGCACAAATTGAGAAACTTAAATCTCGAACCATCTTTTCTATTTTAGTGTTCAGAATAGTCGCTCTTATATCTGGACCGGCTATATACCACCGATGGCGGGAAAGCCGTTTGCTCTCTATATTTTATCACCGAAAACCGCACTATATTGTGCTTCTACAGGAGTTGTGTTGCTTATTATAGCCTTGTTCCAAGACAGAAAGAACTGCTGAGGCGGTGCGCAGGGGTATACTTTTTGGTTTATATGTATTCCTAACTAGTGAAAATATCACCGCTGGGTGCACACACGTGAACTATAATATGTTCTGTCTAAAGTTTACGACTAGCACAAATAGAGGAAAAGCGGCCAATGTTACATTAAGGGGTGTAACCGTAGACTAAGCGTATTCCTATGCCTAAGCCTAAGCCTAAGCGTTGCAAAAGCGTATTCCTAAGCCTAAGCCTAAACCTAAGCAAAAAATGTAATCTAGAATCTAAACTTACTGATTTATGGATCCACCAGAAAACCGGACGCCCCTTAAAGTAACATGGGCCGGAAAAGCTACAGATATGCACAGAGGAATCGGCAGGATTTGATTTCACAAGGGTATAAAACGTTATGTTAAAGTTTTTTTGCCAGCAAGCGCAACGTCCGAGGAATAATTTTTAAGCTGTACCTTTCTTCTCCTTTCGCCTGAAAGATTTTAAACGGATTTATTGCTTCTATGCTCACCGTTGCAAGCCTGTGGTTATAGGCAAAAACTTATATGAAGCAGAAACCGTAGCTTTTGGTAAATGTTGTGTTGTTCACTATGCTCAAGTCACTTCTTCGTGCTTTCATTGGTTTCATGTATACGATAGTCTTTATAAAGGATTTGTTTTGTAATGGTCAAATGCAAATCTTACGCCTAATAATTAATATTAAATTTGGCAAAATACCTACACAGTGCGATCTGGTTTTGACGTCATCGAAATTTTTGGCAATTGGCTGGAGTTAACAATCAGAATAACAATCGGAATATCATTTTTAGCCGTAAAATACCTTTGAACGGCAAAAGTTAGAACACTGAATACTTTATCTTGCAACCTTCATATATTTAAATTAAGTTATAAACAAAATATAAATTCTGTAGAAATGTACTATTTTTTATTGAAGTTCAGCACTGGTGTAAAGGATAATAAGCTTCGTCAGATTTTTTTACGCTATAAACTTACAATTATTGCCTGAAGCGTCGGCCATAGTTCCTACGTTACTATACTTATAACCAACTGGTGATATAGATGCTACACACATTTGAGAATATGGACGCTTAAACGTATTCAGTCTCGGCTGAAACCAAAGTATAAAGCATGACCCGGTCAATCGCTTATGACAATTCAAAGTGTTTGATTTTCAACATGTATTGTACTGCGATTACCGCACCAATACAGCGATAAAAATGAAAAAGATATTTTGAAAAAAGTCTAGGTCCAATTTGACATATTTAAACTCTCTGCGGGGACACACAAGCACCAGTGATTGATAGCTTTTTGGACTACAGATGTATGCTGCATGTTTCCAAGGGTCATTACGCACGGCAGCCCTTTGCGAAGCTTGGCCTTGTACTTCTTGCGTTTAATTATCGCTCGCAACTTTCATTCAGAATTCAATCGGGCCCGTAGCCAAAGGGAGTGGAGGGCCAGGAGGGCTCAACCCCGTTGGAAGCACTTTGGCATCCCAGAAAATTTTCAACCTTGCTTGTAAGTCAGAAATCTCTTGTATGCCCCTCCTTAAAAATTTTTTAGCCCCTTTTGCAATCCACCATTTAACAACGATGTTTGTTGTTATAATATAAATGTTTGAAAATTGGCCAAATTTCCATGTTACTGAATACATACCACGTTACATTGACCAATTAGGTTAGTCAAATTGTTGTTTGTTAAACGTTAGGTATTAAAGGTTGGTCTCAAAAATTACATACCTAAGATGTTACACTATTCACTCTTGTTCTTCAAAGAACACAGCCGCAACAGATACTGAGTATAAACTTTTAGCTAAAAATGACGTTAATACTGTTGGCAAATAGCGTTGGCTACCCTGACGTCGGTCTCGCAACAACCGAATTTTACGTTGAGAATATATAGTACTAAAATTGTATTCGGCACCTTGATCACTACGCTTGCGAGTTGCAAGCTTTATACTTGTGTGGTCCCCGTCAAAATTTTCTGGATCCACCCCCTTATAATGGTTGATTGTTTCATTTGTAATGTATTATGGGCCAATGGTACTTTTTAAGGGGCGTAACAATGGATTAAGCATATTTTTGTGAGTTTAACCTCGGTTTCATATCTAATAAAAATATTAACACATTTATTCTATCAAAACGATAAATTGAAGTGCTGAAGCTTGCCATATTAATTTTTGACTGTCAGAATCATTGGAGACCGGACACAACTTGTGTGTGTTTGTGTAAACTCTCAAAGAATTCGTATACAAACTGTTTAAATTTTATCTCATTCGTTTACCAGCGAAGCAAAATGAGGTAAAATATTTCCAAAACAAAACCTTTTTCAGTTTTAAAACTGAGTTTGGTGTATAACAACAACAACAACAACAACGGTGGGTGTGGAGTTTGGATAAGCGTAATTTGATCGTTATTATATATGCAAGCCTAACCCCCTCACAGAAACGGACGGGGTAGCAGTTTTATATCCTAAATATGATTTTGTTGTCGACATCAGCGAAACGTTTTTTTGGCACTGGCAGTTGTGAGACACAAGGTTAATAACTTGTTTTTAATTTTTGTCGATGGCAGAATTTGATGTCCGTCAGTGTACAACCGGTGATCTGAGTCCGGCTCCAGTAGAATTTGTAACGGTTCCGGCAAATTCGGTGGTGAAATTTTACGTAATTTAGTAAAAAAGCTTTAGCTTCTCATTGCGTTTGTTTTATAAGTAAGGTTTTCAGGTATTTTAGGTTTTCGTTAAACGCAGTTAGAAAGAAAATTTGGCACCATACTCAAAATGAAAAACTGTCAGCATCATTGTTTTTACAATGCGTTTCGTTACGATTTTAGCGCGAGTACCAAATTGCACCAAATTCTTTATTTCGAAGTCCTGAGTCTTCCTGGCTGGCTTTCTGACGCCATACATATAGTACAACTTACTTAAGTATCAGGGTGTAAACAAATAGTGAAAATAACGGAAATTGAAACAGATAGTGATCAAATTAACAAACCGGAAACTGAGACATATAGTGATCAAAATAACGGAAACGGATATTGAAGTATAAAAGTTTAAAACATTTTGTTTTTCTGCCAATTGCAGCATATCTGCAACCAAAAATTGCGAGGTATATACGTGATTTATAACTAATTTTGAACGTAGAAATAACGGAATATCCGATATTTCTATAATGGAAACGGAAACTGATATCCGGTTACACCCTGTTAAGTAAGTGCTACTTAACCATTCTGTCGTGTTTAAAAGCGTACTTAAATAAATACTAAACAGGTAGTTTAAGTCGCTGAGTAAATTTGATATATTACAGATCAACAGTTCAGGCCTACTGAACTTTGTTTACTTGAAGTTGTAGACTCGTGGCGCGTCAGTAATATCAAGCCAAACTATGGCTTTCTTGTTATGATAGTGGCTCTCATCTGGCGTTTGCTGAAAAAGTATTTACTAAGTCGGTGACTAAAGTAATCACTTAAGCATAAAGTAGACACTTAAGTAAAATTTAAGAAACCCCTACCCTTGTCTGACAGTGGGCAGACCCCTATAATTAACATGTTCCAACTACAATACCTTGCTGGTTACAATCATTTTCATCAACGTAACCAGAACCAGATACAGCGCGGCACTACATACAACCAAGTCCACTTGGCCCCTGTCATCAGATTAATACGCCAGTTATAAATACAACGTGACAATCACCATTTGAGAACATTTGAGGTATATAAAATCGATCAAACAATTTATTAAGACAGGCGAGTTAATTACCACAGTTCAACATGGCTAAAAGGGCCCAAAATTTTCTATAATGCAGGCGGAATACGTTCGAATTAATATACAGTGGCGTGCGAAATGTGTGATGGGCTTGTATAAAGTCGTTTTGATGAAGCAGGACTGTAGCCAGCTCTCTTTGTTGGGAAAAGCTAAAAAAAATATTCAGGAGGAGCATACAAGGGTTTTCGTTGACTTACAACCAAGGTTGAAAATTTTCTGGTGGGTCCAAAGTTTTTGCCCGGGGGGGCTGAGCCGCCCCCACCCATGGCCCTCTAGCTACGAGCCCGTGAGGAAGGGTGCGTTAAACCAGGAAATGTCAAAATTTTTCTAGACCATATCATGAGTTTATATTGTGGCGAGTGTTAGCAACTGAAAAGACGACTTAAGTTTAGTACAAGCAAACTAACAGCTTTTCCGTTAAAACACCGTATTTTGAATTGCTATAAACACACCATGCGAATGGTGTATTTCGTCATTTAGGAATTTGCAAGGCACAAAGCAGGACACTGGCATACACCAGCGGCGCGACAACGTTTTCTCCGGGGGGTGGAGCAAGGGTCACTCGCCCTTTGGCATGCCTCGGCCACTGACCCACACGACGAATATATATGTTGTATATATAGCAGGGTTTTGAAGTAGCCGTAACGCAATTTTTGTGTCATTTGTTCGGCAATTGTTTGGCAAAATGCTGTTTGTGGTATTGCGAGTTTTATACTACTTTTACAACCGTAAATTTGAAATTAAATTTGATACGTTTCCGGTATATTAGTAAAATTAGATGGAGGACGATTGTTTTAGGTTCCAACGGAAAAAGAAAACACTTTATTCCAGTTTAGGGCAAAATAAACCGTGGAACAATAATTGCACTGAATGCACAAAATTATTTAAACACACGTCTGGTGGATTAGCTTTACCAGCCGAAGCTGGACTCAACCTTACATAACTTTTATTGCTACTGCTGCTAGTTTACCACAGATGTAACTCTTTAGCGAAAAATTTTCAGTTTACTATCTTTAAGCGAAAAATTTTCAGTTTGCTATCTATATATAATCCCATGTCACATTGAGTTGCCTATAGGCAACTCAGCGCAGTGTATATACGGTAAATAATATATCGCACAGTGTTTAACCATTGCAACACGTATACATGGTACTAAATCACCACAAGACGTGAGAGCCCCCTCGCGCTCGAGATTCAAGCTCCTATAGCTGAGTGGTGATGGTATACGCCTCCCACTCCAGTCACTGGAGTTCGAATCCTAGCATAAAAGTAGGTCTCTCTCAGGGGAAATAGAAAATATTCACATGAGAAAGGGTTAAATAAGCGAATAATTTTCAGTTTACTATCTTTAAGCGGAAAATTTTCAGTTTACTATCTATAAGTGATAAATTTTCAGTTTACTATCTATGAATCAGCTCAAAACTCCTAGTTCTAATAGTCCTAACTCAGACTGAGTTATTCAACTCATTCAGAGTTAAAATCAACTCACTGAAATTTACAGTGTAGTAGTGTAGTATATTTTCCGTAGGCCTAAGTCTAAGCGCGAGTTTATACATAAGCCTAGCAAAAAATAGTCTAAAGCTTAAGCTCACTCTATCATCGACAGGAAAACGTTCCGCCCCCGATTGTTACCTGGGCCAGAAATTTCCGGGGCCTAATTTTAGCATTTCACTTTGGTTGATTTACGATCCATGTTCTGTCCGGTCTACATATTCAAGTCAAAATGTTTTTAAAGAAAGAAACAGAAATTTAAACTAAAATAAATTATATTGCAACAAACATCCCGAAACAAATTTAAAAGTTTTTGACTGCGCGAACCGTGCGAATTAGCAGTGAAAAAGCTCTCGCGAGCGAGTAGCTAAACGAAATTTCACTATTAAATTTTAATACAACCTTTTGGTTTGGATCCCTGTTGGGGGATGCCGCCAAGGCTGGCCCGCCCTTGGCTTCACCGGAGCAAACACCTAACACGCTAGTAGCCTAGAATAAAAGACTTAGATTATTGCTAGCTATGTATTTTAATGACCTATATATTCAGCAACTGATGTTTAACTGGATTGCATTGTATAAAAGCTACCAAAAACAAAACTACACTGAGTTGTGTACGAATGGAATCTTATGCCTGACAGGGAGGCCAAAGGTCTGTCTTATCCAACTCAAAGGTTTTGGAAATTGATATAGATATATATAAGCAGTTGTCTTGTTTCCGGCATTGTGTCTTCAAGGTATTGGTTTTAGACTCGCTGGTGGTAACGATTGTCTCAGTACGGTATATTTTTACCACAGAGCGTGACATACTGCTTTATTTTGCCCGAAGAAAACTATATAATTTTGTTTTGAGAGTCCGCGCGTTGCGTTTTTGGTTTCACACGGTTTATGGGCATATGCCGTTAGGCTCCTTTAAGCCATGGTTTCTGGTTCGTTTTGTCTATATATATGTTTGTGACCAAGTGGCTGTGAAACTAGCATTTCATTTCGGGACGGTATAACGGCATTTACCAGCGCTAGAAAGCCACCAGGTTATCCTACGTCGGCTAAAGTACCTTTTTCTAGCCTGTATAGAAATTTCCAGACCGGATATATCTCCCTTTATCTTCCCTCCCTTCCTTTTGTTAACGCCCCCTCCCATTTGCGGCGTTATATAAAGCGTATCTTTTTATATAGTGGTTTGACGGTGAAACAGGCACAGTTATTTACCATATAGGTTTTGTTGGGGTTGTCAGCTATTAACTACTGGTTGACTGTTAAAACTGGCATTGGTTTTTAGTTTAAATTTAATATTTTAGTTTGTGGGTGATGATGTTTTCAGCTTATCCATGAATAGCATGATTAACGGTTGCATTTTATATTGAGCTTATATACCGCTTCTAAACTGTTATATGCTGCGCTTTTGTTGTTGCGCAAAAGGCAAAGCTTGATATTTTGATTTCAGAAAGGCAGGTCAATTTTAGAGGGGCAAAATTTAATTGGCTAGTTGTTTATATTAATAAACTACATATTAGCACAATAAAGGCTGCCATCATTAGGGGCGATGATATGCCGAGGTATGAGGTGCGTCCATAACAGGTTTTAAGTAAAGATAGCAGGGCTTCTAGTAAGGGTACTTTTTGTGGTATACTAAAATTTAAAGTGGCAAAGAACTGTTAACTAATGCATTATACAGATTAATTGGGAAGGGCACAAAAGTGGAGTTCGACCGCCGCCGGCAAGTCTGCAGCTGTCACGCCGCTAGGACAACCGTCGTCTGTTTACGGGCCCGGAAAACGCGCTATTATTGTTTTAGTCGTTTTGTGAACAATATTAAATTGTAATAGCAACTTATTTTATCGTTTTTCCACCATTTCTAACACGCTAAATGTGCTTTGTTCTAGCATGAGAGTGTGCCTACAACAGTAATTCAGTGGCAGCTCTGGAGGATGAGACATGTATTCCTTTATTCTCCCCGAGTCTACCGTGTCGAAAATTTTAGGATTAAAATGGGTCATCCGAAGAACAAAATGTGGTTTAATAGTCTCAAATAGATGAAAAGTTTAGCGAGGTGATAAAACCAAAAATTCACCAAATTAAAAATGCCTATAATTTATTAAATATATAGGCGTTTTAAAACTTCGAAATTTCGGAATACTTAAAGGTATCTGCCCCTACGGGAAAATTCCGGTTCCGCCACTAGTTGCAGTCAATATAACTTGTGGATCAAAACAGTAGTATAAGCCGTTAGGTTAGGCAAGCCTAACCCTGAGCTTCAGCGAAAGGATAAGCCTATACGTAAGTCCAGACATGCCTAATCCTTAGCAACAAATCGCAACAAATCGTCTAAAGCTTAGTCTATTGCAGTCCTGTGTAAAAAACAATACACCGTTCAAAGAAACTTGGGTCACATAAAACAAAGCTAGTTTTAAACGTTTATTCTGGTTATTTTTTAAAAATGTACCCACAGTTTTCCCTATGACTCTGCCACCGACCCTGCTATCTGACTATGATTTAGCATTTATTTGAATTTTACAAAATAGCTGTCAGTTTCGTTTGGTTTTGCTTCTCTTTTGTTTAAAAGTTGCTAAATAAATAATGGTCGATGCATAAATTTCTAAATGACAGGGAGGCTGTGCGAATGTCGAAACAGGGGAAAAAGTTCGCGAGTGAAACGAGCCACAAGATAAGCATTATTAGGGTAAAATCTGAGCGTAAAATTTGATCTGGTTGTCCCCCGCCCTTGGAATTGGCCTGTTTGCTCTGAAAAACACGGCTTACAATACTATCGTTATATTTTACTAACCTTTTTTAGTATAAGTGTACTAAATATTGAGTAAATCTTTGCATAAAAATGTATATAAGCAAGTAAAACTACTGCTGTCATTTCCTGATAAAATTAGTAAACGTAAAGTAAAAATTTTGTGTTTGCTTAATATTAAGTAAAACTTTGCCAAGCTCCATAGTAAAGTAAAACCGACAACAAGAAGCACTACGATGCTATCAGTATGAATACTACTATGCTTTGAGTTGTTAGCCATTGTGTATGTGTTTTGTTTTGTATATCGCAACATTGCGTCTGCGACTAACGGTATTATATTTGCGGTTTATTATAGTTTCTAAAAGGGATAATTGCATATCTCAAGCAAGCAGGACATGATTGTGGGTTCAAAAATTTCAGATGGGTCGGAAGACGAAGACGTCTGGTGACATCTTTGTTGCAGGGCCCTCGCCACTCATCAGACACCAGCCCTGCCCCTGACCCAACAATATCTTTTACAGGGAGGCCAACAAATTAAAACGGGGGTGCTTTTTGCACATAGGCGTAGACTCATACAAACTACTCTTGGAGAAATAATATATTTTTCTAATCTGCAACATATCGAAGCATAATGGTAAGTGACCATTTATTACGGTACTGTAAGATGTTGGGTAACGAAATATCGGTCGACGAGTTGTCAGGGTGACCAAATCAGGCATGGTAGGTAGCTCACCTTGCTAGGGGTTAAAAACTTAAAGATGAGCACACGATGGTTTTCGTTGACTTAATACAAGCAACGTTGGCAATGCAAACAACTAAACAACATTGCAGATATTGGCTAAAATTAACTAATTGACCATTTTTACTACCTAAATTCGCCTCACCTTCGGCTTCACCTCCGGCTCAGGCAAGTTTCATTGACGTCCGGCTCCGGTATTTTTCGCCTCCGGTTGCACCCCGGTAACAATTGTCTGCTATCCTGTGTATAAACTCACAATAATGGCGAACGTTCTTGTCTGCAATGTTTTTTTGCATCGTGTTATTTTGATGTTTTATTGTTGCTATTTACATCTTTTTCTATACCATTTCTGTTGTATTTATTATTAACATTTTCCAACAACCAACAACCAAATGTATACAGCTTAAATGGATTCGACACTTCCCCTTCACAAGAATTTGGCATGTCACTTCAGGCTTGCCACAACAGGCCTGCGGAACCACTGGCGGATCCATGGGGGGCCACCCCGGCCGTGGGGCCCCCCAACAGCATCTCGACAAAAATTATATAGCAATTTTGTGACAATAGTTCGTGGTTTGTGAGTGGGTCAAAAGTAAGTTTATTACCTGTGAAATTTTGACCCCTCATTTTGAGATCCTGGATCCGCCACTGTGCGGAACATAAATTACAGTTTCCAACCTATGATATACGAAGTACTCGTTTGATCATTCAGTAAGTTGTTGAAAAAAAGCCGCTACAACAACAGATAAAAATAGATTTCGTACATATTTATTTACAAAGTTTATTGTTATGTCGATAATTAACAGAAACCGTGTGTTTTTTGAACAGTATCTGTCACACGACAGAGACAGGGGCGTAATCAGCGCTATATTTTGAAGGAGTTGTATAACTCTCAGTGCCCGTAGCCAGCTCATCCTTTCTAGGGGGACTAAAAGTTTTCACGACGGGCATATAAAACGGTTCGATAGCTTACAAGCGAAGTTGAAAATTTTGTGACCATAAAAAGCTCCAAGGGACTAAACGTTTTCAGGAGGGGCATGCAAAGGTGTTCGAGGGCTTACAAGCCTATTTTTCTGGTTTCTACAGTAAATTTCAACAAAAGGACTTCCCATTAATACAATTTGCACCGCCTGAGAACAGAACGCAACAGTTTGCGGTATTGAAATTGTCGTGGTTTACAGTATATTAAAACGGCAAAATTGCGATAAAACTTCTATACAGAAAACTTTCGCAATCCGAGTGACATAGTTTTTGTTTAGTTGTAGTGTTTTTGTGTTTAGTTGTAGTGTTTTTGAAGTGCGTAGTAGTTGTGAAAAATTTAAATTTTTATAATATTAACGTCGTTCGTTCGTTGTTATTTTACGAAATTTTAAACATATTTTAAACTTTCATCGACCAGTTTCATTGCAGTGTCGTCAAATGATGATGATGATGATTCGTCAATAAAATGTTTTTATGTGGACCGTTCGGTTTCCGGCCGCGCGATAAACACTAAATATTAATGTTTCAACATATTTGGGCTTTCAAACTGAAAACGTGCGCTTTCACAAATATTTGGGGGGGTTAACAATATTCATATGTGGGTTTGTGAGCACTTGTTCACTTCCGTTCATTCTAAAGCCTATACGTCGAGTTTAGTCGAATCTACAACAATTCGTCGCCAGACAACATGTCGCCCAACAGTGTCTTAAAACTCCATGAATATATCTGAGCATAATCTTTTAGCGTAATCTTAACAGCGAAGCTTAGTCTAAACCAAAGTGATATGCAACGAATTGACTGGCCCAATTATAGAACAGTGCCGGATCGTTTTCCGGCGGGGCTGTAATAGAGTCAGTTTAAGCTTTAGACTAACTTTTTTGCTTAGGCTTATTAGCCTTAAGCTTAGGTTAGGCTTAGGTTAGGCTTAGGCTTAAGGCTTAGGCTTAGGCGTAGGCGTAGGCTTAGGAATATGCTTATACTACTGCTCTGGCCCTGTTCTATACATGGGCCAATTGACTAAGTCGATAAAATTTCAAATGAATTGTATGTAGGGCGACAAGTTGTGCGCCCGATGACGAACTATCGTTTGTAGCAGTTTAGCCTAAAAGTTTTAAATTAGCCGTTAAAGTTATTTTAAAATTGATAAAAATTTTTAAAGCCTGTTTAAAACAATTTGTATGTTAATGTTTTAATCGGCAACTTTGTGTTGATCGTTCGCTGCGCTTTCTAGTAAACATTTCCTGCGGTTGTTGGCCTGTCTATACACATAATACATACGGCCTTGCGTGTTTTGAGTGCGAATACTGCATAGAAAAAGAGTTTTTTTGCGTGTTATTATTTTTTCTTTGAGAGCAACAACAACAACAATCGATAAATATTCTCTTGCAATCGTTTTAAAATACACAAATTTCTTTTGTATATAACAAAACAGAGTATAGAAGACCTATCTAATAATATTCGCGTCATATCCTTGTTGTCATTTTTTTGCCACATCAAAGCTCGCGTCCCACCCTTATACATGATAAAAAGCCTAAAACAGAACCAAAATGGGCTGTGGCAATTTTTGTTCTGAGCTTTATACAGGGCGGCATATGCAAACTCATTCAAATCAGTAGAGTTCAACCACTTTATGGTCTACCAGCATTTTAATATTTCCGGAGGATATAACGTCTCTCGCTCGCTCATTGATACGGGCCCGCAGCCAAGGAGGGCTCACAGCTCCACTGGTAAACTTTTGGCCCCTCGTACGAAATATCCAACCTTGCTTATAAAGTCATTGAAAATCCTTGTAAGCCCCCCCCCCAAATATTTTTAACCCATTTCTGCGCAAGGAAATCTGGCTACGAACCTAGTTTAATTTGAAAAAATGTTTCCATATACTACTGAGGTAGATTCGATGCTTTTAGAACGGCGGAAATTCAAATTATATCAGAATATAGCCAGTATTTATAGTATCTTTGTTTTCTAAGTGAAACCGAATAAAGCTCCATAAACAGACAAGTAGTACTTGTCTAACTTTGAAACGATTTTCACCGATTCCAGAGGGGAACTATATTTTCCCTCAGCTGTGGTAATTTTTTCATTCTTCAACACACACCTCATCCGCAGCCACAAGTTGTCTTGTGAAAAGCATTGTGTATAGGTAAACATTGATAACCTTGTATATATATGTATATATATCGATCGATTAAAGTCGTTTAAAATTTTGTGTGGTGTTCCTGGTGCATATACAGTTTTTATGTATATTTCAATTGACGCACAGTTAGGGGGGTATATTACAAGGAAAGGCATAGAGGGCGTATATCTCTTTCCGAAATTTCTGGGTGAAGTAAAATTTCCCTTAACACAAAGATTTCGAACAAACACTGTTGGATTTATGAGATTTTGTTTTGCGTGAAACAATATATTCCTCGTCGAAGTGAAATCATGTCTTCGCTTTTGGACGCAGTGTAGTCGATAGCAACTTGCGGGGTAGGGCGCGTAATCTCACGTGAGGATTATGCAATTTAAATTCTGAGGCATGTGTAAAGATACTTCTTACATCTAGAAATCTCGGTTCTGGTATTTTCCCATGCAATGGCGGATCCAGAAGTTTTTAACTCGGGGCCGCAGCTTATGTAATAAAAAAGGCTCACGATCCAAAAGCCGAACTCAATTTTAACACTGAATCTTAATACAAAATTTTGCTTCTGATCCCTGTTGGGCGTGACCGGGATGCCGCACTTACGTTCATCAATAGTTACGTATCCAAGGGCGCCAGGCGGGCTCAGCCCACACCTTTCTGGACGAATTTCAGCCTCCAAGAAAATATTCAACTTTGCTTGTAAAAAGTCAACAGAAACCCTTGTATGTCCATCCTGAAAATTCTTTATCCCTGTCCTTTAGCAAAGTGAGCTGATTTACGGGCCGGTTGTCAAGTCTCCCGGTGTCTTCCCTTTTATGCCACCCTACACGTTTTGTACATATATCACTGTAGTCTTGTAATATTCGTATTACAATTTGATTTTGTTTCTCTTCGTGTGTCGTATGACAAGGCGCAGGAGTATTAAACAGTAAAGTTACAACGTGTAGTTTACGGTGTTGTAGTAGTATTTATTGCATTAAAATTATGATTTTGCGGTCGTTGTTGAAAATTTGGAGACGACGGTGTTTTAATGCAGAGGAATTTTGTTTCATTTTCGTTAATAAGTTTTCAGTTGTTAACAGACAATTGAGTAAGGTAAGCTTAGTTCAATGTGTATGTTTTTCGGCACATGTAAATATGAGGAGCGGAACGTTTTCCGTGGGACTGCAACAGAGGAAGCTTACGCTTTAGACTATGTGTTGCTTAGACTAATAGGCTTCGTTGTAAGCTTATTATCCTTAGGCTTACGCTTAGCAGTTGCTGATACTACTGTTACGACCCTTGTCTATATATTGGCCAGTTTTTTTCATTTCTCGTTTTTGTATTAATATTTTTTCTGTCCCAGTGTTACCGTGGTTCTGGTTCAGGCCGGTTTGCTAAACCTTTGTCTCAGTCGTTCTATTGCTCGGTGAAAAGGACAGTTGAAAAAAATGACTAAATTTACAGAAATTGTAGCAATTAAAGTTCCTTATAGTTTTAAGGGGGACTTTATAATTGATTCAGGTTTCAGCGACGCTTAACTGGTTTCTCTATCAAATCGTTAATGATTTGTTAGCCCAAACTAAAATGTCACACACGCCGTGCTGATGTTATTTACCATGTGTTTAATTTAAATACATATATATGCGAATTATGTTGTCTTTGCTAGCTGGTTGAGATGTCGTTGACAAGCGTTTTAGACTAAGAGCGATCGTTTGATCTGTTTGGCCGGTTGATTATACGTTTTTGTGTTTATTTTAAGCGTAAATGTTGTTTAGATATTATTGCATATCTGTCTCGTGCTATGGTCACAGATGCTCAATGTACGATGGCCTATGGGTGGATCCAGAAATTACTGACGGGGCAGGCGGGCTGGTAAAAATTATGAAACGTAATGTTTACTGTATGCCTACTATATATGTGTGCCAATTTTCTGAGCGAGAACAATTGTAAGATAGCGACTTTACCATTTGATCGCAAAAAGATTTTCTGACAGGGCGACATAGTACGCGTTTCGGCCGCCCCCTTCTGTATACCTGCATGAGTGACGAATGATGGCGGCTAGTAAAGCGCTCATTATAGTTAAAATATAAAATAAGTACAGCCGGTAAGCTAAAGTTGACACTGGCTTTTGGTCATTTTCCGCCACATATTTTTTGTCGGAGCCATGACCGTCTTGTCCAGCTTGCTCTCTGACGGCTACGCACCTGTCCACGCGTTTGTTTAGATTATCATCATTTATTTCGTCGGCTACTATCACTAATCCACAGTACGGCTATACTTCTAGTACGTACGTACGTAGTAGTTAAGTTCGTTAAACACAAAATTCAATGGAGGTGAAATTTATCACTGAAGTGAATACGATTAAAACGGAAATTATATGGAAAATGTTAAGTGGTTTCAATTTTAAAGCAATGGAGATTGCAGCAGAGAGAGAGACGAGAGAGAACAGAAAAAGCATGCGTATAAACACACTGTTTTACACAACAACTATGCACCATTAAATGCTGTTGTGTCAACTAAATAATGTTGTTGTAGTGCGTTGGTGTATGTATTTCAGAATAATTTTTGTTGCATATTGTTGTAATTTTGGTGATTGTTTGTTTGGTGTACGCCGAATCTTGTTTGTATACTCGGGTCCGTAGCTAAGGAAGGGCAACTTTTGGCCAACTCTAGAAAATTTTCAACGGTGCTTGTAAGTCATTGAAAACGCTTGAATGTCCCTCCTCAGCGGCGGATTCAGGATCTCACAATGGGTGGGGGGCAAAATTTCATAGATAATAAACTTATTTTTGACCCACACACAAACCACGAACTATTGCCATAAAATTGACTTCTTTACGTTCGTTCAACTGAGATGAAGCACAAATAAAACTAACGCATCAACGCAATTTAGATCTAAACAACAGTGTGGCAACATAAATTCAGATTTGGTTTCAAACAGGCACAAATTTTAAGGCTTGGATTCAGAAGACAATTCAGTTTTGAAAAAGTAAAATCCAGTCAGCTTCAGCAACATCTTTTTCTGTTTTTGAATGAGTTAGAACTGCCTGCTATTTTCGGAACAGCGCAGAACAGCAATTGACACTCAATATAATTTTTGCTGAGATGCTGGTGGTGGGGGGGCACGGCGGGGTGCCCCCCATGGATCCGCCATTGTCCCTCCTGAAAATTTTGTTAGCTTCCCCTAGCAAGGTGAGCTGGCTACGGTGCATGTGCATATTATTATATTATCTTTGCTGTTGAGGCCGAAGGCATATGGGGAGTGTATATCTGATGACACTGGCGGATGCATGAGGGTAGGTCACGAATGTCATTGTTCACCAACATTGATCCCAACCAAAGTTTTGTACTAACACTACTTAGTATTTGCGTTTGATTTTTTGCCGGCCGCAGGCTTTCTGCACGATTGGGCCAATGTAAAGAACTGGGACGGAACAGTATTATCAGCATATTCCTAAGCCTAAGCCTAAGCGTAAGAATGAGCATATTCCTAAGCCTAAGCCTAAGCTAAGCAAAAAACAGTCTAAAGAGTAAGCTTAGTCCATTGCAGTCACGCAGAAAAACGTTCCGCCCCTGATCTTTACATGGGCCGCACGATTGTATAATTTGCCTGTCCTGGTCTTGGCGCACCGTCACCAGGATGCAAAGGAATCGATGAGGTCATAATATATCCCTTCTTGAAACTTCTGCGTACCCAAGAAAAAGAACATTGAAAAACGAGGGGTACCTTCCCGAAATGAAATCCTAGCTACACCTCTGCCCACCAGCAGAGATTTCTGGATCCGCCAGTGGGACGAGGAAGTATTTACTAGAATTAAGAAGCCTTTGAATTGGATTGAAAAACGATCGGTGCGCCAGCTTTTAGCGTAGTTAACGCTCGTTTGAGACGGGAATACCTTTCATGTGAAAAATACGTTTGAGGGGTTGCTCGCTTTGCTCGAGAGGACTTTTCAAAGTTCCATACCTATATGTCGCTCGTACCCGGACCTTTTGAAGGCAAAAATTAGTGTTGTGATTTTAAAAATGGTTGCCTTCTCGCTCCGTTCGTGAGCTTTCGTTCACTATACCTTGCGACCCCTCGACAATTCCCTCATTCTCATAGATTCTCTTTCGCCGCTGTAATTCGTCGGCAAATCCCACCACGACCCTTATTGCAAAGTTCCGGAAGACCCCCAAATTATTCACTGGTCCTTTTCGTTATCTACACAACCGTCGTTTAGCCAAAAATGGCCGGAGTTCCAAAGTTTTAGAATATTTGAGCTTCTGATGACCTCCCCTGATCATTTCACGCATAGATTTGCATTGTTGGAAGAATTAGATTTTTAAGGTCCGAAGGTGTCCCCCCCCCGGAAATAATTTTGTCAAAAACTTAGGCAATTTTTTTCATTCGACGCGCCAGCTTGTGAAGCTGTGAGTCGAGTGACATTTGGTCAGTTCAAGCGTCAATGTGTCAACAGTTAACTCTCGTTCGGCATATGTGGTGTTTGCGGTAGGCATACGCAAAAATGTTAAAAAATCTTACCGAGCCATGTAGCGAAACCTATAACAATTGCTTTTTACTCGTTTCTTCGGTAATTTCGGCACTGCATCATGTATCACGTATCCCCCCCTTCAAAGTAATTAATTCATGTCAAATTTGACTTACGCGTCATAACACTAATTATTGCTTTGCAGAATCCCTTGTTGATCAAAATTTAGGGGTGCAATGTTGATGCGTGACACAGGGGGCAACCGTAATAATATTTGACCGGCTGTGATGCGAGAAGAAACCGTTTTGCACTCGCGGTTGGGTTGTTGTTGTTGTTGTTGTTGTAGCCCTTCTCACCTTACAAACTGGTGTGGAATTAATGAGCTTTTGCCAACAAATATAAATGGTAAGCGGTGCCCGGTTGTTTCGAGCAGGAACAGGACCACAGACCCAACTGGGGGTTACAACAATAAGCTGCTCAAAAATATGTGACGGAACAATGTTTATTTGCTTCGTTCCAACAGACTGCCCCCTCTGCTATGTTCACGGCAATATTATTTTAATGTAAAAGAAATTTTAGCTCTATGATTTAGAAGATTGTTCTGAAACCAGTTAAAAGTGATTATTCTAGTGTCTAGAAAATATTCGGAACGAAATATATCCCCTCCTTCCGTCCTCTTATATACGCCTGTGGTTCATGGGGTGCGTGCCTACATATTTTCATCGTTTAACTACTACTATAAAGTGATTGCTATGTCTTTATGTTGTGTGTATGTTGTGTAGATTTGGTGGAAAACTCGTCATTTCTCATTTTCTATATGTGACGGCTGCTTATGTATCTAGTAGTAGTGGTGTTGTTGAATATTGTAAATCGCTTATATTCATTCTCTTTCCTTGCTAGTAGTCGCCGTTTGGCCATTTTATTGGATGGTTTTGATTAGTGCGAAAGATATTTTAATGATATTGTTTGTGCAGGTCATTTCAGTTTTGGCTGCTAGCTGCTGTACGAGTTGTTGCTCCTCGTTGTGTATAAAATTGATTTAGAGACATTGGCTGCTACCGGATGGCGAGCTAGCATCAGATTCATTAGGCACGGTATTTATTAACTTAATTTGTCACGTATACGTTTTTATTCAGTGGCGGATTTAGAAATTGTTAACCGGGTTTTGTGGGATATGTAACATTGAAAAATTTTGCGAACGAAACGTGCGTGACTCCAAACGCAATTTATGTGCTAAATTTTGTTTTACATCCCTGATGCGTAGGCCTAAGCGTAGGTACACCCTGCTTGGATCTACCAGCGTACCTATTAAGCTAGCCATCGTTAAGAGATGCGTGGTTTTTGGGTTAAACTGGAACGGGTCAGACTATTTCTAATACCTTTGCATAAATGTGTGCGTTTAGTAGGTGCATACTTAATGGATTCATAAAATTCCAAGCAGGGTGCAACCGGAATTCCGGTTCCGGTTCCGGCATTTTTTCACCTTCCGGTTCCGGTTCCGGTAAATTTTTACCGGATTTAAAAATTCCGGTATTATAATTTGGCCGTTTTCTTAACTTTGCTAGTAACAACTAAAGCTACATTTTTTAAAAGAATCTATAATTTGAAAGCCGGTATTAATCTTTATTTACTATATTGGTGTATAGTGTTGTGTGTGCGCTGTTGGTGTTGATGGTGCCGGGTTCAGGAACTTGTGAGCTCAATCAAATAAATCTATAAAAAAGTATAAGCCATTGATGGTGGATTTCACTTACAGTCGATAGATGAAAATACTAAAAAACAACAAATAAAATATAGGTTATATAAAAATAAAAAAAAAAAAGAAGGAATGCGGACGGAAGGAAAATTGCGGATTTTTGGCCGGAATCGGAATTCCCATGGAACCTTGCTGGATGTTATATTTTCGTGCTGTTTGTATGATGCCGTAATTTCACACGAGTGGTGTTTATATTTACCTGCACTGCAGTAAAGTTGCTTTTCTCTAAGGTATATAAGCAATCTGTTATGCAGATTTGTCATAAGTTTATTTGTTTTCAAGAGTATATAATTTTAATAAATTTGATGAACCGACAATTTTTTGCGCGGAACTAACGATAATTACACTGAGTTAACTGTTGTCAAAAAGCACCAGTTCAGTAAGTTATTCTATACGGTTTAATTGTAATGTTGTATAACTGTTCAGTTTAGTCGTGCCCTTTTGGACCTCTAACCCTGTTACAAAAGCTTTCATTCCCTTATTTTATTCATAGTTATTTCCTAAATTTTGAATATTGTAAAGGTATCAATTTGAAATTGTTTGAATTGCAGTGCGTTTACTAAACACATATATGTTGAAACTCAAAGCTATCTAGCTAATTATACGTGGGTTAATTTTACTCCGGTGCTCGTATATAAGTCCAGAGATGTAGATGAGGGCTTTAAACTAATTTATTGCGAATTTGCCATATACCCTATGTCTAAACCCAAGTTCTTTTAATATTCACGTGTTTCTTAAAATTGATTGCTTTAAGGCACTAATTTGTCCTCAGTCTGCTATGCTAAAACATTTACATCTGGTTGGTGTTTACCTTGGTTACGATACAATGCATGCAGCGGTTTTTTTAGTTTTTTTTTGTTTTTGGGTTTGGTTTTTGGTTGTTTCATTTTTTTTTTTATTTTTTTCGCTTCTCCTTTTTTTTTTTTTTTTTAAATATTTTTGTAAAAAAGTTTTCCGTTTTTTTTTTTTTTATTATATTTTTCTGTGCATTACCTTGCATATTTCTGACTGTTTTGAAACATAATGATCTGCATTTTAAACTGTTGGGGCGCGCACGGATATCCAAGCAGTTGAACTGTATGGGGATTGAATTTAAATATAAGTAATACTAAACAAGAAAGAAAAAATCTTTTTAAGTGGATGAGGTTAGATTAAGCGTCCTGCGGAATTTTGCGATCCTAATTTAGTCGGTTTAATAATGTGATTGTTTTTGAGACATCTCAATTAAAAAAAATCAAAACTTACAAAAAACCATCTAGAACTTAAAGATTAATTATTTAATGGGGGTGTGGGGGGGTGGGGTGTGTGTCTGGCGAAAGGGAGAATGTGGTGTGAGAGTGAGAGAAGTGGCGGGTTGGGTGCCCGGTCGTTTGTGGTGGGGGGGGATTTACCCCGAATTTGCGGATTTAAAATTCCGGTATTATAATTTGGCCGTTTTCTTAACTTTGCTAATTTTTAAGAATCTCTTTTGAAAGCCACTTGTACTCCGAATATAAGCCATTGATGGTGGATTTCACTTCAGTCGATGATGAAAATCTAAAATACAACAAATAAAATAAATACCTATGTTCGACTAAGGTTATTTCACAAATAATAGAGCAAAAAATAAGATTAAAATGAAATTTGCGGTGAAATGCATTTTTCATTTTCCGGTTCCGGTAAAATTTACAAATTCCGGTTCCGGTAAATTGTAATTCCGGTTGCACCCTGATTCCAAGGGTTCTTGTGTAGTCCCTCCTAACAAATAACAAGGCTGAACCTAAGCCTATGCATGCAGATAACCGATAGCACTTCGCGAAGCTTTGTTTTAGACCCCCTGTCCCATGGCCATTGCATTGTCAGATAATAAGGTTTCTACAAGCTTTAACAAAAGATGGATTTGGTAACAACGATTGATCTTGTCATGTTTCGGATAAGGTACACTGTTGTATACTTAAGCGCAGCAGTAAACTACTATGTATTTCGTAGATTTCTTCCGATGAACATAAACAGTGTAACATTCACTGTGTTTGTAAGGTGGTTTAATTTGTATTTATAGTTTATAATATTGTTGTGTATGTGGAACGACGAATTATAAAGCGGCGTCAATTTTGCACATTTTCACATCATTGTCGACAGAGAGAGAATATGTACAACAACGTGTTCTTCTGGATAAATATACGTAAATAGTTCAATAGATGGCAAGGGAACGAACGGTATACTCTTGTGTAGTTTTTAAGTGGATTTTTGTTACTCTTTGGAGCAGGAGGTATTGCAAGAGTGAAAATTTTGACAGGGTGCTGCGGTCGACTGTATCGCGCATCAATGTTTTTAAATGGGTGGAATGGCGGTTCGAGATATGATGGAGAAACAAAACTGGCGAGCAAGAAGCTAAAATCATTACTGCTAATAAATCTTAATACAAAATGTTTGTTTTGATTTGTGTTGTGGGATTGGCCTCGCTGGATGAGAGGGATGTCCTTTGATTTGTCTGCCAAATGTCGCGCATAGAGCTTGTGCACAACAACTAAGATACCAACAGCGAATTATTAGAAGAGGCATAAAAGAGATTGTTGCAGACCCATATTCACATATTGTTTTTCTATCGTTTTTCATTGCTTTCAGTGTGAGTATGTTGTATCGTTGCGTTTTGTGTCTCTTCTCGTTTTAAAAGTTCGATGCTTGGCTCTTTGCTGCACTCTTAAGAAAACTCTTTGCGGTCTAGATTTTAAAGATAGAGGGTTATTTATTTACTAAACTCGTTGTGGTGAAAATAGTTGCTGCTACGCATTGTGACTGAATGCTAAAATTAGTAGTACGTATATGTAAATAGATTATTATTGAAATACGATTAATTGGGACTTGTGAGGATGTTTTTATATTTATGCCTACCACCAGCCCTGGTTCTGGGGTTTAGGCAGGGGAAGGGAATTGTATGGCGGCATCGTCACATCATAACGGAACTAATTATATATCGTTATTCTCGGGGTTAAGGTGTGCAATGGAACCAGGCAAACATTTACATTGTAGGAATGGAAGTGGTTGTATGTTCATGCAGCCGTTAGTGAACAAAATAACATTTTTTAGGATCGGTGGAGGGTACTGTGTGACGGTGGCAGCAAAGGCTCGGAGTCGGCAATAACTTCTGATTCGGATTTGGATTCGGTTGTGAAAAACTATAAGCCGAATCCAACAGTGTT
Source organism: Enoplolaimus lenunculus (assembly GCA_030248215.1). Taxonomy (NCBI): domain Eukaryota; kingdom Metazoa; phylum Nematoda; class Enoplea; order Enoplida; family Thoracostomopsidae; genus Enoplolaimus; species Enoplolaimus lenunculus. The sequence goes on along the minus strand of JASANG010003684.1, from coordinate 180,848 downwards.
CGGCACTATGTTTTTCAGTTTTAAACAATAAAATTTTAAATATCTTGTTATATTAATGAAAAATCTTGGTTTCCGGTCATAAATCTCAAAACTGAGCTCAAGCACGAACTATATTAACGTTTATAAGTTTTGCGGCTGGCATTGCGTTGATATTCTGAAACAAATTATAGATATAACGGAAATTTGCAATATGCAAGATTCGGATTCGGATTCGGCAAATTAGCAATGGATTCGGATTCGGTCAAATTGTAGATTTGGTGCCACCCTGCCGTGTCATGAAGTAAAAAGATGAATTTTGGCAAAATGTGACTGATTTTACGTCTGTTAGCATCAATTAATGTTTCTGCAAGAGGCGGGGATAAACTTTATTGATCCATTTTAAGGCAGGATATCTTCGTTACTGATGTAGGTATGTACGTATTCAATTTACGTATACATAATAGCGTAAATTTGTCGTTTCCAATCTTGTTTCTTCGTAACTACTGAATCAAAATGAGTTCGCGTCCAAATATTCCCCCCACGTTTAAAGTTGAGTCTTTTATTGGTTACACTCAGTGCTTGGCTTGATTGAAACAAGTCGTGGATAAAGGCATAGACTCCGATTTAGCGGGAAACTTTTTTTAAAACTATGATTCCAGTGGTGTGCGATGCGTATAACTAACTGGCAATCGGATTTCAGTAAGCTTTGTCCTCATCAGCCGGAGGAGAATGATTGCAGACCAAGCCTGATCCGACCTGTTGAGCTGTCTGACGATGCCAGTAATAAACAGTTACTTACTTAGTTACGTAACAAAGCTCGAAGTCGACAAATTAACAATAGATTCGGTCAAATCGTGCAATCGGTGCTATTCAGGCTAATCCAGTGTTTATGAATCGAAGTAAACGAGCTGAGAATTTTATTCGAATGCTGGCTTGCATATTTGTGGTTATCCGCGCAAGTTGTTTTTGTTTCGAGTGACCCGACGAGCATCAAATGGAATAAGACAGTAGTTGCTAACGGACACTATTAGCTGGTGGTCATACTGTTGATCAGCTGGCGTATTCGTGTTAATAGTAAATGATTCTACAACGAATTTGTAGCAGACAGCGCACAAACATAACAACGCACACAAAAGTAATATGATACACACATACCGTACGTTTTGTAAACTCTCTGAGCTTTTCAAGTGTGTGTACACGCCTTTTTACGGGGTCGTAAGTACTATATACGTATTATGATTTGACTAGTTTCAGTGATATTGAGTAGCGCGGCGTAGCCAATAGTTCAGTTCGAAAGCGTTTAATGTTTATCATCAAAAAATTTTTTTCAGCCTCCAAAACGCAAACGGTTGTTCTCTAAACCGTGTTAAAGTTTGTTGAAAGTGATTTTTTGGTGTGTCTAAACAACTTTTGAAACAAGATATATTCGTCCCCGTTTTATGCGGTACGTTCCTTGATATTGAAAATATTTTGTGGTGTTCAAATGATGACGGTATCATTATCGATATATATATTAAATATTGTGACTAAATTGTTGCTGTTTGACGTTGAGTTTACATTTTTATACACATATACAAACGGCGTATACACGAGGGAGCTGGATATATGATATTCATCAAAGAGAGAAACTAGGGAAAAAAGGCACGTTTACAGGATTTAGAATAATCCACTGGATCATTGAGGTCAAACTTTTCTCTAAGACTCCCTATGTTTGCTCGGAAAGTGCTTTTAAGTCAGGTTTCGTGCCCTCAGCTGAAATCCTGGCTACAACTCGGATAAATGGCGTTATATTTGAGATGTTTATGCGCATATGTTATGCTTTGCAGTGTTAATTGCTTGTGTTTGGGATGTTTAACGGATTACTTCCGTCATCGAAGCGAACACTTGAGTGCTAATTTAGAAACGAATTTTGTAGCGGCGGGTTGAAATAGTGGCTTAATCAGAAATTTTTGATTTCGGAAGACTACAACGATTTGCTTGCGAGCCGAGCGAGCGAGAAGTCAAATGTAATTCTAGTATGAACTCGTAACAAAATCTTGATCTTTATTGTGCCTGGAGTCTTCGGCATGGGGCTCGCTTTTTACATTTGGGCCTGACAAGCCACAGTGGGTTGTGAGACGCTGATTATTCGTGGATCGGTAGTGTATTAATGTTTTTATATATCAATTGCAGCAAAAAGCAAGTTAGCGTTTTATTGTTATACTAGTAAGAAAATAGAATGGGATGTGATGGGATGCAGCGTTGTGTGGTAGAGAGTGTAGTTTGTTTATGTTATACTTTGTAAGAAAATAGAATGGGATGTGATTGGATGCAGTGTTGTGTGGTAGAGAGTGTAGTTTGTTTATAGATTATATATTGAGAGCAAAACGCAGACACTCACTGATGGTTGCGGATTCAGAAATTTCTGACGGGGGTGGGCCACGCCATACATGATAGTGAAAAAAGCATGCGAGTGTGAAGCCGAACGCAATTTTAGTACTAAAGCATAATTTTGATCTCTGTTGAGAGGTCGTGGCTTTAAGTTTTCTTTTGAACAGCAGCGCCGCAGCTAAATTTTTTCGAAAATTAAAAAATAACTTCGCGAGCGAAGCGAGCGAGAAGTTAGACGTTATGTTTTTGTAAATTATGGCACACGAACTGATTCGAATTGTTGGGTGTGCAACTATATGATCAATTATTCAGTCTACTTATTTTAGGTACGATGCATTACTATTCAGTAAACTAAATTTTATTCTGAGTATTTTATCCGGGTATTTTTGTAATACCCGGACCCGAATCCGGAATGATATGTTGTGAAAACCCGAAATTTCTTGAAGCGAAAACCCGGACCCGCAATTTTCCGGCGAACATAGGCGGAATAACCGGAATACCCGGACCAGGGTGTAACCAAATATCCATTTCGGTAAAAATCGGTGTCCGTTTCCGTTAGCGTTACAAAAATAACGGAAATTCTGTCATTTTACGGCCAAAAGTAGTTCTAAATCACGTACTATATATCTGGCAATTTTTCATTACAGATATGCTGCAATTGTTCGAAACGAAATAAAAATTACGAAATTCATTCAAAATCTTAAAAATTTCGATGATCCGCTATTTTTCTATAAAAATTCTATAATCCCGGTGTACATTTGCACGTCTCTGTTGCGATGGCAGTAACATGTAACATCTTTGAAATTTTTTTACCTCAATATCCATGTTCCGTTTCCGTTATTTTGATCGCTATCCCGTTTCCGTTATTTTTACTATCCATTTCGTTTACACACTTACCCGGACCCGGAAAAATGCAATTATAGGGGCCGCCCAAAATTATTCGGTGCCTCCCCCCAATATTATTTTCAGAGGACACCCCTGTCTTAGGACGACTGAACCTTCACTGGTGTGAGAAATATGCAATCTCGTTGAAAAATTATACGCTTGCAAATGTCACCCTAGCCAAATGGATATTGCGGTACTAAGTCGTTAGTAACTTGCTAGCTGATTTATTAATACCGGTTCAAAACAAAGGTGTCCAATTGGCTTAGGTTATAATTTCTTAAACCTTCATAACTGCAAAACGATCACATGCTTAACTATTTTTATCGGTATTCTCAAAATTGTATAGCACCCACCGCCAGCTGGTTATAATATAAACAATGGCAAGCATCCCGAAATGTAGCACATTTCTTGAATTTAATTTACAATGCTGTAGTGTTGCAAAATTTTGGATCCATTTGTGAAAACCTATTGTGCTAACTGGTAATAAACGTTAAACACAGTTGAGTATACGATTTCTTCCTTTGTGTTAAGCTTTATGCTTTGCATTCAGCAGTGGTTACCGTTAACATATCGTTGTGTCTATTGCAAGGTGGCATCAAAGGTTCGGATTCGGCAAAAATTTGTGGTTCGGATTCGGTTGTGGAAAAGCCGAATCCAAAAGCCGAATCTAACAAAGTTCGGCAATATGTTTTTGCATTTTTATGCAATAAAATTTTTAAATACCTTGCGTAATAAAAATCAATATTTTTTATTTCAGATGAGAAATCTCAAAAAAACGACGTCGGGACGAAATATATTAACGTATTAAAAGTTATACGGCTGGCATTGCGTTGATATTCTGAAACAAATTATAGATATATCTGAAATTTGCAACATGCAGGATTAGGATTCGGTTTCGGATTCGACAAATTAACACTGGATTCGGATTCGGATTCGGCAAATTAACACTGGATTCGGATTCGGTCAAATCGTGGATTCCGGTGCCACCCTCTGGTCTATTGGTCCGCCATGGTACACTATATCGGTACATTACGTATATAGTTTAGAAATTTTCACAATCTAACAGACAATTTACACACGTTGTGTATCTTTGTCAAATTTAATTCTGTACAAAAATTGATTTGTTAAACATTACAGTTCGTCGAATTAAAACAGTGCACTGGAAATGACAGAGTCTTTCTGTACACTGCTTGCTGAATAAGGGTTAAATCTTGTGGCTCTTGTAACATTTCCCCCCACAAGCGGGCCCGTAGCCAAGGGGGGGACAGACGAGCTCAGCCATTGTGAAAAAATTTGGCCCCCTAGAAAATTGTCAACCTTGCTTGTTAGTCATTGAAGATCCTTGTATGCCGATCCTGAAAATTTTTTAGCCCTCATAGCAAGGTGAGGTTGTTGCCCACAAGCGTATGCGTACGGTTCCATGAAGGCTTACCAAAGTTTTTCCCCAGACGTTTACTTTAGCCTAAGCCTAAATACTGACAGAGAAACCAGTCAAGGGTGTGAAGCACAATCAATCACGTTCGTGAACATATCCGTTACCAGAGTATACCGGTTAATAAATTGAATTGAATTGATTTGAATGGTGAAGAAAATCATAAAATCTCTATTGACACGTCATTTTGTTTCATTAAAATTTTAAAACTCGCATCAGATTCATTACTGCGTCTACGACAGCAATTTTCAGTCATCGTCTGTCGTAACTACGTACTGATGTACTATTTCTATTAAGCTCACGTTGCTGGGGGGGGGGGCTAAAATTTTTTCAGGCGGGGCATACAAGGATTTTCGTTGACATACAAGCAAGGTTGAAAATTTTCTAGTTGGGTCAAGATTTTTCAAGGGAGGCTGAGCCCCCGCGGCTCCCCTTGCCTACGGTCCCATATCTCTATATGCGCTATCGTAACAAACAGTGATGGATCCAAAAATATCTGAAAGGGTGGAGGCGCGAAATAACACAATAATTGAAGAAAATTGACGAGAAAAGTAAGCGAGAAGCCGAACGCCATTTTTGGCGCTAAACGTTAATAGAAAACCATTGGTTTTTATTCCTGTGGGAGCCAACGCCGTGGGTGCTCCCTTGAATCCGTCCATTAGTAAGAAGCAGGGTGCAACCGGAATTCCGGTTCCGGTTCCGGCATTTTTTCACCTTCCGGTTCCGGTTCCGGTAAATTTTTACCGGATTTAAAAATTCCGGTATTATAATTTGGCCGTTTTCTTAACTTTGCTAATTTTTAAGAATCTCTTTTGAAAGCCACTTGTACTCCGAATATAAGCCATTGATGGTGGATTTCACTTCAGTCGATGATGAAAATCTAAAATACAACAAATAAAATAAATACCTATGTTCGACTAAGGTTATTTCACAAATAATAGAGCAAAAAATAAGATTAAAATGAAATTTTTGGTGAAATGCATTTTTCATTTTCCGGTTCCGGTTCCGGTAAAATTTTCAAATTCCGGTTCCGGTTCCGGTAAATTGTAATTCCGGTTGCACCTTGGTAAGAAGTATAATTCTCATGCAAAACGCAATGATATATACTTTGTAAAACAGCACCGATAACCGTATTAAACTGAACATTGTGATAAATGTGTATACAGAAGTTGTAAAGTGCCGCTATTCGGGCCATGAAAAAGCATTTTCTATATGTATTTTTTAACTTGACCTATTCAAGAGAGAAAATAGTTTTTAATTATTAATATGTCCGCAACAAATTTCATATTTTAGGGTGTAACAAGGTTTTTAAATGGTCAGAGTGTAGATTAATTTACTACAAGTATCACCGCAAATTTACAGAGTCAATCGAATTGAGGCCCTCCTGAGGGCTCGAGACAGGGCGCCCTTAGGAACTAAGGGGGGGTGCTAGTTTCGTCACTGCTTAGCGTAGGTTCAGTTTAGTTATGTGATCGAAACTAAATAGATACCATGCAGAAATATTTTAAAATAGAATGAATTTTAATCAAAAAGTATATATGTTTCCGTGTGACTGGAAGTGGAAACGCATGTATATATTGTATTCAAGTAAAAATGACGATAATACTAAATGGAAAGTGTGTATGTATATAAAAATTTATAATTTGTGTAGAGTTTGGAGACCAGTCGCGTACCGAGGGGGCGGCGGCCACTCCTCCCAATCGGAATCACTACTTACGTTATAATATACATTAGATACGAAAATAACGTATAGTTTCTCCATGGCATCGCTTGTGATGTTTTTATCTAATATATTTTCGAAAAAAATTTGCCTGCGGCACTGTTCAAAGGTAGATATCGTAGTCAAATTCCACAACCGAACCAGCTCAAAACTAAAGATAGTAAAATAAAAATTGTGCAAAGCTTCACAGTTGCATAATCTCTAGAATTCAACCTGGTTCAAATACCCAAACTGCCAAGTTTAAGGACCTAAAGGAGAACTCTGAAATCGGCGTCGGAGCCAACTAGGGGAGTGTGACCAACCTGATAAATCCCACAAAAAATGAAGATCCGTACTGCTAAAGGAGTTTAATTTTTTAGGTGGAAACCAACGGCACGGGCCTGAGAGGATGCGCCCCCCAAATCACAGTATCTCGGAACGCTACTGGTGGGGCTCCCCCAAACTTCAGGGTGGAACTCCCAAACTCGCGAACAAGCGAGCGAGAAGCCAGGTGCATTTTAAAACTTCGGTGGTTTTTGCTTCAACCGGTTAGGGTGTGGGGCCCCGTTAGGAGTGGGGGCAACCTTCAAAATGGGAGGGCATGGAGGGGGCTGCTTCGGCCCTGGCTGTGTGCGAGTATTAAATTGAAAATTTTTTGTTTTATCAGTTTTCAAACTCAAAAAGATTAAATTGGCACCGTCAGGAACACGCCAAGATAGCGTTTTTTTTCGAAAAAGTGTTACATCACAACCGGTATTCACAAAACAATCGTCTTTTAGTAGTAGGCAGACGGCCACTGTTAATGTGTTGCATGAAAATTAGTTACATGTCATCTAAAAACGTTATTTTATACCATATTTACTTACAAATAATATTTAAGAATCGTTTAATATTTTTCCATCCCCTCGGAAAAAAATGAAAAAAGGAAAAAACCATTTTTTCGGGTATTTTTTCCGGCCAACAACCCTCTCTAACACAGTGTTGCTACTAGATATTATTTATATAATACATACATACATACATACATCATTTCGCTTGTTTTCAAACTGTTTTATGCTTTTAATATACGGTGAATTATGTATTTTTCGTAGAGATTGGTGTGAAAGGTGGAGGGAAACTGTGTATATATTAACTGTTTTGTGTTAATTTGCCGTAACGATAGCGTTAGATTATCTGCTGGTGTAGATTTTCGAGATGATTTTTGGTATTTCAAATTTGAAATTTTAAGCTTCCTGGTAGTCGGTTCGCCTTTCTTGGGGTCTACCTAGCCGTGGTTATAATTTTTGGTCGCCCAGACATAAGTTTAGATGTTACGATAATCAGTTAAAACATTGCAATAATTTTTGGATCAACACCAACGTTCATATTTGATGCGCGTGCAGTTTCGATTTTGTGTATTTTAGTTATTGTTTGCCAGGGTGCATCCGGCGCCGGCGGATACTAAAAATACGGATCCGGTTATTTAAGTGCATATTTTGACAAAAAGTCAAACTTAATCACGCGATTTTGGTATTAACAGCGATTTGTTATTATTTTGTTTCTATAAAAGTTTAGTTCTATTTGCTTTTTGGATATATATACTTATTTCTATCGTTTCGAACAAAACTTGCATCGAAATATTGCGAGTTTTGTCAATAATAGTTTAAAGGGGAGTATCTTTAGTGCTCAGCGACAGGAATAGGAGTATCTTTAGTGCTCAGCGACAGGAATAGGAGTCTGGGTCTCGGCAAGTATCGGTACGTATTTGGCAGGTCGCGCTCTCGCTTTTTGAGCCTTGGTGGTTAAGAAGTGAGACCAGATGTCGATAATTCAGAAAATGTATGACTGGATTGTTGAAGTAAGTGATGGCTGATGATTACATACGAGCAGATTTTCTGAAAAAACACAAAACGCTTTGAAATCACAAAAACTATTAAAAATGCAAAAAAAAACTACGAAAAAAAGCATTAGAACTAAATGTAATTTGAAGATTTATAATTCTTTTCGGTGACGACCAAAAATTGACCGAGACTTTTCTTAGCTGGTCTCGGCCTCTGTTTTGAGCCGAGATCGCCTATCCCTGTTCAGCGATAAAATATCCCGAATTGACAACAGCGGAGCCGGATGTCGATTTTCGCACGTTGGTCCGTGGTGATGGTGGTGGTGGTTTCAGCTAATTTTAAATAGGGTCAGAAAGAATTAAATCTTGTATACACATTAAAAGCCTAATATAGATGGTGTAGACTAAGTAAGTGATGTTATTTCTACTTTTTCAGAAAATTATAACTCAAGGAATAAAGTTTGTGAACTCTGCAACAAAAATGTGGAGTGTATTATTTATGATTGCGAGAGCAAAATGGTCCACTAGAGTTATAGAGAGAATGAATAAAATTTGTTTCACAGCGGCGAGAGAGAGAAGTTTTGCACAGTATTATAATAATCGTCGTAAGTTGCTGTTTCGTACGTTGTAAGTTTTATCTATTTCTACACTACACTGATGGTGGCAGGGACGTATTCAACGAGAAGGATAGAAGGGATATATCCCCTCCCGTAAACTCTAAATAGCAAATACAATAGGATTTAGAAAAGCTTGGATCGTAGAGAATAAACATGTTTTTTTATGAGATTATATCTTCAAGAAAAGAAAGCTGGCACGCCCCTCACCCTATGGCTGGTGGCGTAGATGTAACAAAAACAAAAACGTTGCACAAACTTTTAGAGCTCTTACGTACTCAGGGCCGTAACCAGCTTACGTTGTTAGGGAGGGAGGATAAAAAGTTTTGAGAAGAAGCATAAAAGGGTTTTCGTTGACTTACAAGCAAGGTTAAAAATTTTCTAGGCGGTATCGAAAGTTTTTCCATGGGAAGGGCTGAGCTCCCCACTGGCTGCCTATTGGCTACGGGCCCGCACGCAATGGCGGATCCATGGGGGGCATCCCGGCCGTGGCCCCTCCAACAGCATCTCGACAAAAATTATGTAGAGTGTTAATTGCTGTTCTACGTTCCGAAAATAGCAGGTCTAACTCACTTAAAAACAGAAACAGATGTGCTGAAGCTGTTCAAAACTGAATTGGCTTCCGAATCCAAGCCTTTAAATTTGTGCCTGTTTCAAACCAAATCTGAACTTATGCTGCCACCCTGTTGTTTAGATCTAAATCACGTTGATGCGTTAGTTTTATTTGTGATTCATCTCTTGAACCAACGTGAAGAAGTCAATTTTGTGGCAATAGTCTTGGTTTGTGTGTGGGTAAAAAATAAGTTTATTAATACCTAATGAAATTTTGCCCCCCATTGTGAGATCCTGGATCCGCCACTGCCCGCACGTATTCTGTTCTTTTGTGCAATGTATACCTTTGTGTATGTATGTTGATATGTCTATTTATATGTTTGTATACGTACACAATGATTGGTCGCGAGTGCTTGTTTGTATTGTTGAGAAATTGTTATACGTATTATGTGTTGTGTGCCTTTGATTTGTGTGCGAAAACGAAAACGACATCATTTTGTGTCAAATTTATCGCTCCTGTCGTTGAATTTTGGTGACAGACGGTAAGATTTTGGTTGATGATGTTTTTTTAATTGTCTGAGGAAGCCGGAAGGGAGTGGCTATATATTTGGTTTATGATACCGTGAGGATTCAGGTATGGTGATTAGTGTGTGAGTGTGGTTCAGGACGGTTGCCAGCTTAACCTACTAGGAGGTCAAGGTAGATTTAGCAGCTCATACGGTTGAAATAACAAGCTTTTCAAGCGAGGTAATCTTTGAAAATAGAAACTGCCCCACGATACAACTGGATTTACGGCTCCGGCTGGCTCGAAATACGTATGCACTAAATGTAAATGTTCGGTTCCGATATTTTTTCGTATCCGGTTGAACCGTGCTCTGCACACTAATTGTTTCACTGGATTTTCGGGTCTGACGATTTGTCGTGATACAGCAAGCTCACCTTGCTAGGAAGTTAAAATTTTTTCAGGAGGCGCACACAATGGTTTTCGTTGCCTTACCAAACGTCTGAAAATTATCTGAAAATCTTGGAGGTGGAGCATAATCATAATTCTACGCCTAAGCCTAATAACGGTCGAGAAATTTGTTCGAATCGACGATATTTTGAATTATAAGTTGTCGGACGACGAATTGTCGTGATACGCACCGATTTTTTTAACAGCGCCGTCCTACTCGCCACGTTATTTATTGAAACGTACGTACATTTTTTCACTTACTGTGCGTAATCGTCGTAGATTGTAATTTTGTGTTTTAGAATTATGTTTAATATAAATAACATTGTATTTATTGTCTCTGTGTACTATTAATGTAAATACCTTGAAGTACACAGTTATCACACAAACTGTCAGCTAGCGTTATCTGTCGGTACACATTTGGGTGTATGGCCAAATGTTTATTTTGATCGTATAATGCTGAATTTTAGCAACAGAATTGTTAGGACTGCGCTTATAAATTCGTAGTAAGTAATATATTATTTCATCCATACTTCCTTAGTCTGTGTGGTACGTAACATCTGAGAATTACTGGTCTCAATATAGTAATCCCTGTTGTGACGCTGTATTCGTTTGTGGGTCGAACCTGTGCGTGTGAGAGAGAACACTGTACAACAACAATCAGGTTGTTAAACGGCATCCAATCTGGCAACTTTGATTCAAGGTGAAATCCGCGTTGGCCCCAGTCATCAGGTAATGTAATGAACTACGTACGTGTATTTTAGTAAAGTTGAAATCATTTGTATTGAAGAATAGTGTCGTGTTAGTCAGAATCTGTTTGTAAATTAATTTTCAAAGTAGTAGCCGACAAAACGAGAGCTACGCGTGATTTGGTACGTAATTGCGGTATTGCGTAATTGCATTTGTGTCCGGGTACGACGTATTTTATAATGAATTACTTAGCGTGGAAGCGACAGCCCTTATATTATTTTCTTAGCAGGGTTGCCTGAACTTGCGGATGTTCAGGGTGACTTCAGTCCCCTCAAAACCCAGTTAAATAAAATTTTTTATGAGGGGAGAGTTTTGTTGTGTGGGGAAAAGTACAAAATTTCTACAACTTTAGAGTTACATCCAGGTCCGGACATATTAGTGATTCAAGCGTATTTTCGCTGAAAAATTCCGTGTCCGAGTATTTAGTTTTAAATGTTGCAAATAGCCTATTATCGCATGTTATGTTTATGGGGCTAAAATTTGGTTACAGGCGAAACTCCCAGAATTCAGGGGCGTTGACGCGGCGGTTGCATTAAAAGACAACCGTGACACGTCAAGTTACACTGAACGCAATGACAGCGAGTTGGAAACTTGTATCTGGATTCCAGACGCAATTGACAACGACCAGTTGGAACAATATTTGTCAACTGTCAGGTAAATAAATGGAAGAATTTAATTGTTTTTTTCTGAAAAGTCTCAATATTAACCCTTTCTCACATGAATATTTTCTATTTCCCCTGAGACCTACTTTTATGCTAGGATTCGAACTCCAGTGACTGGAGTGGGACGCGTATACCATCACCAGTCAGCTATAGGAGCTTGACGCTCGAGCCCGAGGGGGCTCTCACGTCTTGTGGTGATTTAGTACTATGTATACGTGTTGCAATTGTTAAACACGGTGCGATATATATTATTTAACGTATATACACTGCGCTGAGTTGCCTATAGGCAACTCAATGTGATAAGGGGTTAAAGTTCACTGGTCCGCCTCTTAACGATTGCAAGTGCTAGAGCGCAAACAATCACAGGGACAACCACCCGTCCCCACTGAAATATTTTGTATACAGGCGATTTTTTTACAAGCAGAAATGAAAATTAAAGCTTCGCAGACCAGTAAAATGCATCCATATATAATACGTGCTAATCTTTGTTGTTTGTATCAGCTAAGTGATAGTGTCATATAAAAGATTTGTGACACCGTAGGCAGGTTTATTGAAAACGACGCAAAAGCGATAGCGAAACCAAGACCATTTTAGAGAGATTAGTCTGGTCCAACAGCGCATACCATTGAAATTAAGTGGTAGCAGATTCATGTTTGTTTGTTTGTTTGTTTTCATTTATTATTTATATACATACATACATATATACGTAGTTGTATTCTGAAGTACGAGTGCAGCAGCGATATGTATAGGAAAATCTGAGAGTTGCATGCAATACTGATAGGGAAAATATTATATACGTAGATGTCAGCGGTAGAATTGGTGGTAGTGATTAAGGAATATTGATTGACGGTGTCGGTTGGCTGGCTGGTCTGGTCACAATTTTCACAAACGTCGCATGAACAAATTGGCGGTGACTTTTGGTTGATTAAAGTTAAACTACAATTAATTATTGATCAGTTAACTCATCGAAAGCAATTTAATAGATAAATGATGTACAGAATTTTCTAGCAGCATTTCAAAACAAGCAGAATTGAACTCGTTTTGAATCGGAATTCTAATCGGAATCGGAATTCCGGTTGCATCCTGATATAGGTACTTGTTTGCTTTAACCTATGCACTTTCGTGAATTTGGTACAAGGCAAAAGAGTGTCACAGGTTGCTACATTATATATGTACTGTTTATTCTTTCGTAATCCGATGCGTAAGCCTAAGACTATATCTAAACTGAAGCATAAATCTGACCCTAAGTTGAGTTTATGATCCAAGTCGTTGTGGAGGTACGGAATATGGACCCGTTAGGAATAAAATGGTAAGTAGCTTATTTATAAATCTCGGAACCGTTGGTCATGCAGCCATAAATAATGTGGTATCGGTTCGTTGCCAAAATGAAATGTGGCACATGCCAGTAATATTGAACAATTTATTTTCAGAAGTCAGGCGTTGTCTAAAGGATTAGTTAATGGTGACGCAACGGCCGTTAGCATTAGCGATGCTGATCATATTGAAACGGAAATTCACGATCTGTCATTGATACATGCCTTGCATACAGTAAGTTGTATATGTCGTAGCCCAAGTCGTAATTTAGCTCAATTCTTTATTCGGCTAGGCCATGGTGTAATTACCACTTGGGCTAGCCTACGACGTAATTCTTTTTATATGTGACAAGTGTATGCCTTGTGATTGTTTGCTACCTTAATGCCATACTCAAATACGATCGGCTGATGCGAATACTTTTTTCTGATTGGCTATGTAATCGCCACCTATTGGCTACCTAATAGTTTGTTTGTCTGAGCAAAGCGGAATCAAGCAGTATTACGACTATCCGGTAAACAGTTGGAAAACTCACAGATTTATCGGACATGATTTCGCCTTGGGCTAGCCCAAGTCGTAATTCCGCTTTGGACTAGCCCAGTTTGGAATTGGAATGAATTACGACTTGGGCTACGACATATATACGTACGTACGAAGGTTCAACTGGAAATCCAGCTCTACTTCAGACACACAAATGGATATCTGGCCCCGGTTGTAGTATCCGATACTGCTGGATATTAATTACTGAAACGTAATGTACCACGTATGTATGTATACAATAATTTATGACCAGATTAAAAGTATTCACTGTGAACTTTGTTTGAAATGACAAAAATAATATATACGTAATTTCAAGAAACAAGCTTACATAAACCATCATTTGTATTTATGCCAAGGTGCCATGGAACTCGTTTACTTACTTTTACATATTTTTTCTGTCATTCATGTGTTGTAAATTTTTGCATGTACCCGTTGTACGTTCACAATTTATTTTTATTGCGTTATAATAACGCTGGAAACCTGAAAGATGACTAGTGTTATTTTTGCGTGTAGCAGTATCACAACATACTACGTACGTACTGTGTTAGAAATGCATCGGCGCGTGTGAGTACCTTAGGTCATGGAACCCATGTAAAGAACAGGGGCGGAACGTTTTTCTGTGGGACTATAAAAGAGTAAGCTTATGCTTTAGACTAATTTTTTTGCTTGGCTTATGCTTAGGCTTAGGAATATGCTCATTCTTACGCTTAGGCTTAGGAGTATGCTTATAATACTGTTGCGCCCCTGTTCTTTACATAGGCTAGCGTAACGAACAACGCAAATGCCGTTTAGTAGATATTGTCCATCACCGTACAGTATCGTACGCAAATAAGTACGTGACGGACGGCGCCGGACAGAGCGCACTCTCAGATTTGTATTAACTACGTATTAATTAATACGGATATTGGATTATCCGGCTTCGGCTTGTTCTGGTATCCGGTCGCACTCTGGTACGCAGAGGTTGTTTTGGGTCAAAACCTAAACTTTGTACGTACGTAGCTATTTACCGCAATCCCCACTATCCTAAATCCTCGTGACACTGCGCCAGTGCGTGATGCTGTATTCGCACATGTCGACCATGAAATGTTATCACATGAAACAAAATTTTCGATTTACGTTGTGTTTATGTAAGTGTATAGACGCAGAAAGAGTTGTGTTGGACTAAAAATAGGTACATTTTTCATTCAGTTTAGTTTAGTGAAAATTTCTCATTTCCGAGTAAATAAATGTATATATTTGTAGACGGATAGGATCATAAACATTAACTGCGTGCGTTTTTTTAAATTATTGTGACTAGTATACGTATATATTAGTGCAATTACTCTACACAGACAAAGGTGTTGCCGAGGTGGACTGGTGGATTTTGGGGACGGCCTTCTCCGTGTGATTTTTTGTCCAGGGCTTTTTTTTGGAATTGTTTAAGTTAGTAATTATAGAAATTACAATTGTTTGGAATTATTTATGGAATGAAAAAATAACACTATTAATAATCCTGCGGTCGCCCCTGTCTACAGGCGTGGAGCTTAGTTGGGATATTGGAAAGTGGAGGAAGGGCTAAGTTGAATTAAATTTTCGAAGGGGGTTTCTTGTGTTACCAACTACTGAAAAAATGTCTAAATATCCAGCGACAAGAATCGCAGACGGGTTTGTTTGACCATTGAACTACACCACCAGGCTGCTGGATATGTTTGTTTGTTTAAATAAAAACACCCACACCTACATTACACATATATGTTGCAATTTTAGCTCCACGAGTGCAAATACAACGCAACAACGGCAACACAGTCGATTATCGAGTCATCGTTGCCAGTAACAGTGAACGAACGGTGGACAGAAGATGATACGGTAAGCGCTGAGGGAGTGGGGTTGGCACTCGGTATGGGAGTTTAGGCGCTTGTACACTTCACACCCTGGCCCCCATTATAAGCCATTCTTTGGGTTGCGCTACACTTTACTGAGCGGCACGGCGGCGTGCGGTAATGTCTGATAAAATTTTTTACAGCGGCGGCGTGCGGCAAAATTTTCACCGTTGCCACACGCCGGCGGGCAGCGACGTCCATAGCGCAACCCTTTCACTATAGCATTTTTTAGGTCAAGCGTTCAACATACTCGACACATCTTTGAATAAATTTAGTACATCACTTTACGCAAGCTTAAACTTAAACCTAAAACTTAGTCTTAATTTACACATGCCAAAATCTGAAAATTTCGCAAGCAGCCGGCTTTGGCCACATGGCTAATGGAAATCGATTGTTTGTGATTATACAATGACAAACATGTGTGTAGCCGAGATTCCTCAGCGTTTAAATTAATTGGTTTCTGCAAACAAAATATTAATAGAGTTCAAGTGGAATTCTGATTCAACACTCGTTTTGATTTCGCTTCGTATTATGATAAGAATTTCAATCGGAATCAAAAACGGCAAAGGAAGTTTTAGAACTTTGCACTTCTAGTTTCTTTGTTTGGTACGTAAGGCGCTGTACACGCTGTGTGAGGAAATAAAAAATTGTTCGTGGTTGTACTAAAAACTGAGTATATACACTATACGCATTCGCTTTTTCAGAAACGATTCGTAAAAGGCATTCGACAGTATGGCAAGAATTTTTTCAAAATGCGCAAAGAATATCTGGCTCATAAGGAAACGGTAATGACACAAAGATGTTATTTTGCTTCGTTACTGCTTTTTGTAGTGCCGACTGAATTTCAACGGCATTATATCGTGAATATCACACAGATATAATGTGATTTTGGCTCTTGCTCACTTTCCCATACATTTAAGATTAAGGCTTAGGTAAAAGTTTAGATTTATGCGTAGACAAGCCTGTTCTAAAACCAAGCTTAAGCCTCTGGGGGAAGCGCAATAAAGTCCGGCATTTCATTGCTAGATAAAAATTGAAGCGGTACGGTACATAAAATAAAAGATTGGGTATTTACTTGAGCTTTCCTTGATAATGTTGTGCTACAGGGCAATCGGTGTGGTTGAATGGTTTTTTTGTTTTTTCTGTTATTCTTCTATTGTAACGTTTGTGTATTGAAGACTTGATACTCATTTTTGGATTTTCTAGTTTTTTACACGCCAAACAAACGACAAGTAATTTTTAGAGGTTTTGTGTTCTATAAAAATTTTGAAAGTCAGTTTCGTGTGTTATCCATTAAAAGAGTTCGTAAAAACCCACTGGATCAAAATCAAAAGATGGTTTTGGCCTTTGGCCGTCCCCGGCTACGTCCTTGGTAATATATTACGTCGTAGGTCTATCTGATATTCTGGCCAATTGCTAATTGGCCTAGGCCAATCTGCTATTTTGCGTGATAGCTGTTTCGCCTACGCTAAACTGCTGTTAAACTAATAGACCAATCAGATTTGATTATTTGGACAGACGCAATACCGTTGGTTAACCAATCAACGTTGGTTTTACATCACTGATGTTTTGCTACATGTTACAATAGCTATTTGGCCTATACCAATCTGCTATTTGCTCAGAATAGCAGACTGGCCGTGGCCAATTGGTTATTGGTCTGAATAGCGGGTTGGACTACGACATATACATACTCGAGTAAAAGGTGACCAGTGTGTGGCGGCGGTAACTGTTAGTTTTGTTTTTTTTTGAAATTTTATCGGAATCAATGCTGAATGACAACAATTCCACTTGAAGAAAATGAAAAAATGGGTGTTGTACACAACACAGTACACTTCCCCTCTCACACATGAGGAAGGAAGTTTCCAAACTCCATTTTCCCTCCGTTTCAAGCCTCCCCACTCGAGATTTTGGTTCCCTGATTGAATATTTTTAGCCTGAAAAATTGAATTTACTTTAGACATTAAAATGTCATTTTTCAGTTAAAGTGTACTGATCACGTGTTAGATACGTGCTATCAGGCATGATTAACTGGTAATTCCTCTTAAAACATTAATTTAGTCGGTAAAAATGACCGTGCTCCACCCGGTTGCCAACCGGAGGTATCCGGTTGAAGCCCTTCTCCCACTCCGTCAGGACCCATCAAATGCCTAGTAGGACAAACAGTGCGGAGTATTTGATGCAAAAGATTTAAATTCATATTAGCAGTATTTGCTCATTCCTATTATTGTGTACGCAACCCTTGTATACGCCACTGATGTCTGCTTAATTTTTCTTGAACTACATGCTTACTACGTATATATTTTAGTACGCCACTGATGTCTGCTTAATTTTTCTTGAACTACATGCTTACTACGTATATATTTTAGACAGATCTTGTGGAATACTACTACTTATGGAAGAAAACGCCGGCTGCTAAAGCTGCAAGACCTCAATCGAGACAAAAGAAGCCGTCTGCGGCTGCTTGTGCCGTATTGCGCCGAAGCAAATCGACCAATGGCAGTAATCGTCAGTCTCGACCACCTTCTAATGAGCTCGGTAAGGCGTACTTGTAATGCCAAGCGGTGGATAGTGAGAGAAGTTGATGTTCTCGTTTCTACTAAAGGTTTCATTATCATGGTGAAACCTGATTAGCGCCTAAATGCGCCTATCTGTTTATTTATACAAGTGGTGATCGTCAGTTATTGTGTTACTGGATTATGTTTTGAATTCTTTTGGTGAAATTAGCTTGCTTTAGTAGCGTTTATATTTTTAGTAGATCACAGTTCGGCTAGTGAGAATGAATGCGATTCTGAAGAATCAGATTCAAAAGATACTTCGAGCTATGTTTGTCATCACTGCTATAATACAAGTAAGTGGTTTGATACTTTCCCCCACAAAAAAGTTATCACACATAACTGGATTAATAAAATAGGCTAAGGTTTAGCAGCCTAGCCCTCAACCTAAACAGTTTTAATTCCCGGAGAATCATAAACGGTACTTAGATTAAAAACTGTAGCTTCTTCAGAATTAACAATATATGGCCTCTGTTTTAGCGTCAAAAGATTGGCATCATGCGGGTAAAGACCGCGCACTATTGTGTAGCGACTGTCGTGGGTACTTTAAACGATTTGGCGAATTGCCAGCGATTGATCCGGATATTGTACGTGATCATCAACAACAAACACAGTCTTCACAATCGTATCTATTTAAACCGGTTGCTGACGATAGTACAATGGATTCAGTTGTTGAGCCGGATAAAGATTACAATACATCAGCTAGCGGTAGTGGCAGCGGAGGTGTTGCAGATGATACGACGATATTGCTTGAAAGTCGTGTACGGACCAGACGCAGCAAAGATATGGTAAGTCGGAATCAGTGGCGTGCCAAATGTGTGTGGGGCTCCTCCTGAGGAAGCTCCCAAACTTAAGAGGTTTAAATGTTTTAGATTTGTCAACTAGCAATAGGTTTTCAAACAGGCCAACTACAGCAGCTAGAGCAGGTGGTCCCTCATTGTTTCTGGCTGAGATACTATGTTTTTAAATCGCTACAATGCAAGCTAATAACACAATAGACAGTCTTTACTTTGAGGGGCGCAAAATTTTTTCACGGAACTGCAGGAGTAAGCTTAAGCTTTAGAATAATTTTTGCTTATGTACTAGAACGCGAGCGGGCCTACCGGCCCGCAACGGCCTTCCGCGGGTTATATAGGTATGTATATACACATTCGTATGTATATATGTTTTGTAACAGTTAAACTCTACACAAAAGTATGCCAAAACAGTAGTAGCAGCAGAAAAAATATTTTAATAATATATATTCCGATTAGCCTTGCCTAAAACCCCTGGCGTACGCTTTTTAAAAGAGGTAGGCATTGTTTCTATACGCCCTTTATATATGCATTTTTTCAGCTTGCGAGTGTGCTTCGAATCAACAAAAAGTCTCCAACGAGCGCATCCGAGCCAACAAGTCCCTCGTCATCGACAGCTGACACTAGCGCTCTGAACGCTGGTCTGATGAATGACAAAGGGCTATCGGCCAAAGCGACTACATCAGATGACGGGTTGAATCACGCTGAATGCAAACGGCAACTGGTATATGTGCTGGGGGTAGAGTTTCGTGGTTTTTCTTTTTACCGAACTGCAAAAATACTAAGCGGTATGCGATCTGATCGCGATGGACCGCGGGTCAGTCCGCATAATCTGAATAACGCGTAGTAGATTTGAAGGAAACTATAAAATTCAAATGTATAGCGTTTGTCAGCAATCGAATATTTTCAATGGTATTCGTGAAATGGGCACAATATTAAATTAAGTCAGAAAACTTTTTATATTTTAGAATAAATTCTAAGTACATTATTACGTTCAGATGCACGTGTTTTGCGTTGCTGCTATCAGCGTAACTATTCGTGTTAGAAGTGTTAAACCTAGCAAAAGTGTA
Organism: Enoplolaimus lenunculus; assembly: GCA_030248215.1. NCBI lineage: Eukaryota > Metazoa > Nematoda > Enoplea > Enoplida > Thoracostomopsidae > Enoplolaimus > Enoplolaimus lenunculus. The sequence continues at coordinate 161,011 of JASANG010003684.1, read as the reverse complement.
ATAACGTATGTACATATATCAGGAATGGTGTATTTTGATCCAGTTAACGAGGTCCGTGTTTTCAGTTTGAACAAAACTGCAACCTACATTAGTATATTTTTGCACTGTTGTAGACATCACCGCATAGTGTTACTACTGGCGGGCGTCGGAAGCGAACAACAGTAAATGGGTCACTATTGCAATCGCCTTCTCCGCAACGCAGTAATTACCGTGTTTCTGCAGGCAAACGAGCCTATCACGCATCAGGGCGCGACTTAACTCCAAATGGTGACCTTCGTAATAAACGAACTCGCATCCTGAATAGTTCAGAAAACGTTGTCATCTCAAAATCGAGCGGTACGTCGAAAATGCAAGAAATTGACCGGAATGCGTCAATTTGCCACAGTAACTGCAGCAGCAGCAACAATAATGATAATAGTAATACTAATAATAATAGTTCGTCATCATCATCAACAACAACAGAGATGGAAACAGACGCTAAAGCGAAGCTGTTTGCTAACAACCTTAGTGCTAGTATGTCAACTACTACCGGAACGACTTCAAACTCACTTCCCGTAGTAAAATCACCGCTGTCAGCAGTGGCTGCGATTGAATATCCGAGTTGCCGGAGTCAAGCCCCGCAACCACAGCGAGAAGGTGCAACGGCGACAGGAGGACCATCGCCATTGAAGCGATCAAATTCAGAGTCGTTGCGCGATCGCCCGGAGACTACTCTCGCCTCTGCCACCGCAGTGTACGATAAAGCCAAATCCCCGACAACTGATTTGTCGAGCCCATTGGCGGAAAATATTAGCGAGGTATGTTGATACTATATTACGGCCCATATTCTTATATCTCTTATCAACAGCTTGCGATAGGTTCCAGTTAGCAACGGGTTTTCAACAGGATGCAACCGGAATTAAAATTTACCGGAACCGGAATGTGACAAAATTAACTGAAACGAAACCGGAAAATGAAAAAGACATGTCACCGAAAAATTCATTTTATTTTTTTGCAATATTATTGGTGAAATAACTCTAGTTGGAAATAGGTATTCACTTTATCTGCCGTATTTTAGATTTCTGGAATCCAAGGAACCGAAATCTGTCTTCGATTATGCATTTTCGGTGATTGTTAAGGTTTATATATTATACGAATGAAACCTATGTAATTTTTATCGTCATTTTTCAGTAAAATATCTTAGTTTCCACCTACCTAATTTTAATACGGGGATTTTTAATTGCATCCTGGTTTTCACACTGACGAACTCGTGCAATGACATATTGCAAAATTTGCAGGGTGGTGCAAAAGGCTAAGTCTACAGTAGAAAAATCATCAAAGACGAGTTTATATCAAGAACGCAAGCGCCGAAAGTAGACGCAATACACGCATATAATATGTCATTTGCACAGCGTTGCAGTTGATTTTTAGAGGTAAACTTCTTGCAAATAGAATGTGATACAAAAAACTTGTATTACATAATATATGGGAAAAGGACACGTTTTTGACCTAATGCGGAAAATTTTACGGTTTAAATTGGCTCAACTGCTCAAAAACTGTGTTGGTGTGTTTCAGGTAATTGCGAGTGTGTTATCTCAGTCTGGTTGTAATTGTGCAGCTCCAAGTAGCAGTAGTGGTAGACGTGATAAGACACCACTTAGTCGACCAGCAAGTGCCAGCGGATTGCTATGCGGCTATCCAGTCACTACTTCAACGCGACCAAAAATTGGTTCTGGTTCGTTAATGAGTACAAAATCCAACCATAACAACATTCGCCCATTAGCACATTCCATTAGCAGCAGTAGCGGTAAACGACCACCATCGTATAAACACCAGCAACCTTTACATCGTGGACTTACAGCGAAATTATTCAGCTCTGATGGGCAACCTCAGGTAAATAATTCCGCCACGGTCAACATAAAATCTGAACCAAATGCTGGAGAATGCAACACGACAACTATAAATGGAATTTCAATACCGCATTTTGCACTGTCGGCATCCGCATCGGCGGCAGCCACTGCGTCGACGTTGAAATCTGTGATAGCTAAGCTGCATAGTCAACAAACAGAACTCAATGAGCGAGTAGCTGTAGCGGCAGCTAGACAAGCTACTCGGTCAGTTGGCGTAACGAAAGCGATTTCAAACCAAAACTCAGTGGTTGCGGCTGGTCTCACCGGTAAGACAGCAGGTTTAGCCCGAAATAATGTACCTCAATCCACAACGACGTTGGGAAAACTTGGACCAACACAGACTGGTCACGACATTAATGCTCAGGTGTGTGGACAAATTAATCAACCATCAAGTTCAAAACCGAACCGGCAATCGGTAAGTGCAATGAGCAGCGCAAATATTAGGCCCAACGCGGAAGATAGCAAGCTAATCACAAACCAATCGAGCACGTTGAACAATTTTTTGCCTTCTGGCTCTGCTGCTACGGCAAGTACGGTAGTTTCTGCAGCCGCTAATAATTTAAATGAGTTTTTTGCGAACGGAGGTGATATATCGAAATTATCACCATCGGCTCAGCAACAACTTTTTATGGACGCGCTTGCACTGCAGCAAATATATCAAAGGAGCTCACCTGCATCATCGAACAATGTAAAACAAAAACAGCGTCCCGTCCAGTTACCGATTGCAAGTTTGATCCCGGCAAATATGATACAACCTCATACTCAGAACTTAGTGGGCGCATTGCCAAATGTGACCACAGCTGCTGGTGGTCCCAAACTGCAATTGGAGCATTTCGACATGCCTGGATACAAAATAAATCGAACCGGCAATAATGCAGTGGTGCCTAGTTCAAGTTCAGCAGCTCAAATATCGTTTGGAGTCAAACCTGAGGTGGAAAATGGAGTTAGGGAGAGTTGTTCGTTGAGCTGCCTTGATGGTGGGTGTGAAAATAAAAATACTCCTTTAAGCAACAAAGCCTGTGATCCTCCAGCTGTGGTCGCTTCGACCACCGACGCCCCAAAGTGCGATTCAACCGAAGTGCATCGTAGCCGTAATGCAATGTGAGTGTGGTGTCAGTGGTGTTTCTATTTTCTTTTGTGTGGCGTTTCTTTGTCTTTAAATTGACTTTTCAGAAGTAATACTTTAGAACTGTTTTGTAATTACAGATGGAACACGTAAAAGTTGTATAATATGTATATTAGAGATGTCGCGGGATCTGGCTCCGGTATCAGGGCGTTGTTTGACGGAGCGTAGCCGGCAGGCATGAGCGGCCTCGGTCAAAAGAGTGTGACGAAGACCGAGGCCGAGACCGAGACGCATCCTCCCGAGACCGAGACTTTTGGTCTCGGTATCGATCAATTTTAACCATCACAGAAAATAAAAAATTCTAACAAAAGTTTTGATAAATTTTTATCTGCTAAGAATTGCCGTTTCATTCATACAATTAAACTAATAAATCGCCGTCAAGTGACCGTATTAATGAAAACGCGTAAACCTAAACCTAAGCCATTCATGTCAAAATGTATGTACAATAATCAGTGATGGAGCTTGAGACCTTATTAATACAGTCATATTGTTGAATGCAGTAAACAAGTACCCTATTTTAGTGGTTCTCACATGCACATTTTGTCCAAACTGTGAGCAAAGCATTGCTACGTTCTTTCATCAACTCAAAATAACTCAGCTAATAGCAATGGTTTATTGGTTTTTCACCATTTTGGTCTCGATTTACAAACCACAGACTCAAGAAAACCGAGACCGAGACCAGCCAAATCACGTGACTTGCCGAGACCGAGATCGCACATCCCTGCTAGCCGGGGCCAGTTTTATATACGATTCTTAAACGATCGGTTCTTATTTTTTTGAAAATACGAAAGTCACGAGAAATTAATTACTGTATATGATATTTTTTATTTTCCTACTGTTAGCTACTATATACGTATCACGTATATCGTAGCTTATGTTCATAGTTATCTTTACGCGTTCTAAGTTGGCCCCAGCCTCGGTAAAAATCCTGGCTCCGGGGCAACTCTAATGTGTATATGGATCGCTCCAATCTTCTTGTGTTTGTTTTTGTAAAATAGCTTTCTAGAGAATCGTTTTAGGTGGAACAAAATATGACAATGTAATTACGTATGTCTGTATTGTAAACAGTTGACTCCGCTAGCAATATTCTTTCCATTTATATCAGCGATTTCATGCATTTTATATCCAAGGTTTTGCAAAAGCGTAGAGCTCCAAACCCAATGCCTGTTTCTTTATCGTTTTTTGTATTCAGATTTGTTCGCCGCTGGTATCGGGGAGAAAACACTTGTGCGCGGACTGATCTGACGTTTCGTGCACCTTCGTCTGATAACAATCAAACAAAAGCGAACACTGTTAAAGAAGCAAATAAGGTAAGGGGAGATATCTAGTAATGCATTTGACTACCATCAGCAGATTTCAGGACGGCTCGGTGATAATTCGTTAATGTGTTTAATTGTAGTACAAAACTTACGGTGTAAAGCCAATGTGGCGAAAAGTATCCACGGTTGCGTAGCTCGGTAGTTAAACCTGCTAATCAGTAATTCGTGCGGCGTAGATTCGAACCCCTCCGTATTGTAGCAAAATGTTTGTGATGGGGTCTATATCGTAGAGGTGCCATATTAGCTTTAGAATTAATTAGTTCTGTTTTCGGTTAAGTGTGTGTAGTTCTTATAATGTAACGTCGTTGTTATTTTCAGGCCTTTCCAACAAGTGTACATACGCCTAACTATAACTCGCAGCAGTCTGCCGCTGCGGCGACGCATGCAAATTCACTCATTTCCGACATGACAAAACAAACACAGGCGTCAAAACACCTGCCTCAGCAACCTCAGAGCAATCCATTTCCAAATTACTTTGGCATGCTGCCAAATGGACTTGCTGGATATCCGGCAGCTGCAGCGGCTGCAGCTGCAATGTTTCCCCCTCATTTAGCAGCTCTAATGGCCGGCAGTCAGCTTGGTGCCAATTCAATGCTCGCGCCTGCGATGCACATGAATCCATTTATGGCGTTCGGACAACAACAACATTTAAATTCCTTCTTTGCTGCGGCCGCGGCTGCTGCAGCTAGTGCATATCCGGGAAATGCGGCTACACCTCATCAAGCAGCTACTGCTGGTGGTTCAAGTCATCAGTCATGGCTCGCTTCAAATCATAATAACGTCAATAACAATAGTATTGCTGGTAATCCGTTTCTAGCCGCTGTTGCGGCGGCGTCGTCCTCAATAAATGCAGCCGGAAGTGGTGGGCCAACGATGATTGATTTGCCGTTTGGACAGGTTGGTACTTGTTTGCAGGGTTTGTATTCTTAACTGTGTGAAGCACCTACTATGAGTTGGTGATAGGTCTTGTAGTTTTGTAACTAGTGTAAAGAGAGGTTTAAAATTTGGCACAGTTTTCGGATTTGGTTTCTACGACAGTGCTGTACCAATTTGAGGATGCGCAGATGCATATGGTCGTCAATTTAGCAACCTATCGATTACTGGGGTTAGGTGCTATACGCATTTGAGGATATGGGCCAAGATTTTAAAATAATATACAACCTTTAGCTGTTGTGATTTGGTATGTTTAAAAATGATATTGTGTTGGCCAATGTTACCTTGAGGGGCGTAACAGTGGTACAAGCACATACATCATCGTAAGGATACGCCAATAACGAAGCCTAGGCTTATACCTAAGCAAAAAGTTATTTTAAAGCTTGTGCGCCACTCAAGGTAAAGATTGGTTATTGTGTTTATATCTTGCATTTTAGCGACTGAAAGACATGGCATCTCAACAGAATATGTCCACTCCTACATCAATTGCAAACGCCGAAGCTGCAGCTGCTACAGCATTATTAGGTGGTATGCAATTGGATGCGCAACAACAACAGCAACTCGCGATTATGATGATGGCTATGGAACGAGAACGGTGGGTTTATTTGACGTACTATGTAGCTAGAAGCAGGGATGGGAGTCTCGCATGGTGCACCCGGAATTCAGAATTTAATTAGAATTCCGTTTCAAAACGACTCCGATTCCGAATGCACAATCAATCGGAATCGGAATTTTGACAGCTTAATTTAATCCCACTTGTTGTGATGCGTTGCTTAAAAATTCTGTATCATTTATCTATAAAATTGCTGTCGATGAGTTAACTTATCAATAATTGTTCTTTAGGTTTACAGTAACCAGAAATCATCACCAACTTGTTCATGCGACGTTTTGAAAATTGTTGCCAGTATTCCAGCCAACAGACATCCTAAATCAATATTATATTTGTCCATATAAATTATCCGTACAGTCACAAAATTTCTAGTTCCAATTCCGATTACAATTCCGGTTTAAATTTGCTGTTCCGATTCCGGTATAATCTAGTTCCGCTTTGCACCCTGAGTCTCAATCTCGGTCTCGGCAAGTCTCGATATTTGGCAGGTCTCGTTGTCGGTTTTTTGAGTCTCGGAGGTTTGGAACCGAGACAAGAAGTCGAGAATTCAGCAAATCTATCGCTGTATTGTTGAAGTAAGTAATGCATGGTGAATAAAATTTCACTGTTAGTCTATGAATTTTTATAGTTACGCAATGATTATGAGCAGATACTCTGAAAAAACACCAAAAACTATAAAAAACACAAAAAAACTACGAAAAAATTTATAATTAGTTTTGAAAATTTTGAGTTTTTTCGGATCAGAACCAAAACCTTATTTAGTGCTAAAATTGCACTTGACTTCTCGATCACGTTATACGCAGAATTTCGTTCAGTATCATTATATTGTGCCCCGCAGTCGGTGGCTGCTGCGCGGTGTTCTTGTACCCATGTAAGCAGCAATATAGTGTTTAGGTTATTTTTAGTGGAAGGAGCCGTTTGCAATTTTAGCACAATGCAGCACAAGCCTTAACCTTAAGTGTGTGGGGAAAGTATGCAAAAGCCACGTAGCGTTCTTTGAAATTTTTGTAGTAACGAAATGACCTTGTGAATAGTGGAAATTCAAGTTGACCGTATTAATTACAATTCTTTTGCCGTAAAAACGAAGTAACGCACAAGACAAAAGTGTGTGATATAGACAATATTTAGTTTTCAAAATTTTTTTAATCAAAATAATCTTTTGAGAATTTTACGCAACAACTCTCATTTTAAAAATCTCTCTTCAGGAACAGGCCTGTATGCAGAGATTTTGAATTTAAGGTGCGAAAAGATGGCTGCATTTCACCAGATGTGTAATGTGAAACATGAAACGGCATTAAGCGGACATCAAACAACTGGAACTGCCACAAATACTACGAACAGAAGTTGTACTACTGCGGTGGCTGGAAACTCCAATTTTCCTCAGAAAAACTTAGATTCTACCTCATCGTCTTTATCCTTTGCGCCGCAGATGTTTGGAAACATGCAACCAGGAGTTCGTGGTGCAGTAAATCATGAATTACAACATTTTCAACATCACCAGCAACAACAGCAACAACAACATCATCATCAACAACAACAACAACAACAAAGCCAACAGCAACAAAGTCAACAGCAACGTCAGCAAAAAACGCAACATAAACAGTATCAGCATCAACAACAACAACAACAACAACAACGACACCACCAACAACAACAACAACATCAACAACACAAAATGCCGACATCACAAAGATTGTCCCAACAACAGCAAAAGCAACAAAGAGAGCGACAGCAACAGAAAGAACAACAACAACAACAACAGCAGCAGCAGCAGCAGCAGCAACAACAACAACAGCAGCAGCAGCAGCAACAACAACAACAACAACAACAACAACAACAACAACAACAAAAACAACAACAACAACAACATCCATTATTGCTACAACAGCAGTTACAGCAACAACAACTTGCAGTCGAACTACAACAACGTCTTGCAGAACTTGCATCACAAAGTGCGTCAAGTGGTGGTGGACTCGGAATACCGGCTGCGTCTAATAATGCTGGTAGTGTACACCCTGTATCAAAAATGCCACGATTACAACCGGGGCCACTGCTACAGCCAAGCTCGCAACCACAAACGTTTACAGACCTCATCAATCAGAATCTTAGTCCAGAAGCTCGTCTTGAGTTAGTCGGGTCACTGTTTGGAGCAATCGCTGGTGCGGCCACCGACGCAACAGGAACTAAGCTGCCCGAAACTAGTAAGCTGCCTACCTCAACAGCTGCGATGACAGGTTTGCCGCATACCGCTAGCAGCATGACCTCGTCGTCCGCTGGGTTGGTCACCGGAATCCAAGGTACACTAAACCAGCCAAGTGCCACCAGCGCTGCATACGCTGCTTGTCAGAAGCAGCTGTTGAATCAATTAGGTGAGTTAGGTGTTGTTTTGGACCGGAGTTGCGCTTTAAAATAGCATATTTTGAACAGCAAGTTATGTTTAGATTTGGATCAGAGTTCCGTTTTAGGATACCTATTTTAATCGCAAAACTATTTCCAAAAGCTTGAGCTAAGAATATTAAAGAGACACTACCGTGTCATTATCATATGTGCTATTAAACTATTGCCACTGACAAATTTAAGTGCCATCGCAATTGCGTTCCAGATTGCTACTCTGTTCCGTATCGCTCTTGCTCATTCCTAAAATAGCAAAAGTCAAACGTGGTTATAACTTAGCGACGGCAAAAGCAATAGACACAGTTGTGATTGCTACATGCTTATTTCTGTCCATTACTGTTTTGTGGCACTGACCAAAGGCGCATTCAGGGGGTTCAGGTGTCAACCCTCTTTGGGATTTTTTTACATGGGTTATTAGACACAGTTTCACTCGCTTCCACGTTTTATAGAACGTAGCCCGCCTTTCAAAATCTTGGCTGTGCCCGTGGCGCTGACTGATCTGATTTTATTCAAAATGTTGCAGATAACACACTCACTGGTTCGGTGTTTGCTATGCAATCGTCAACTGTTGGAAACCAGCTCAGTTCATCTGGAGCTGCCAATAATCGTTCCGTCATTAATAATTCGAATTGCAATCTGCAAAGTAGTAATATTTCTCCGGTGGCTGTGCCAAAGCATGAAACCAATCCAACTAATAGCGCATTTCATTTTCAGTCGACAGGACAGCAACAGCAGCAACAACAACAACAACAACAACAACAACAACAACAACAACAACAACAACAACAACAACAACAACAACAACAACAAAAACAACAGCAACAACAACAACAACAACAACAACAACAAAACCAACAACAACAACAACAATCTGGCAATAGTCCAATGCAACATCATACCCATTCACATACACATACGCATTTGCATATCCATCCAATCACAGGTCTACCTCTACTCGAGCCTCTAACTAGCTCAAATAGTGCTGGGCGAAGTAAAAAAGATCCCAAAGATAATATTGTTGAGCCGCAAACCTTTGTAACAGATACCGGAGGCCTGGGCTTAATGCAAAATCAACAACAGCCATCCCATGCCACGGAACAGCAAAGTAATCGGCAATCGATAGATCTTAGCGCCGCATCAAACTTGGCCAATGATCTAAGCTTGCACAATAGCAGTGCACTATCTGGAGGACACAACATGGCAACAGGTAATAATTATATTACCACCAATACTACTACCATGCAAAATCAAAGTTCAGGTGCAGTCTCAGGTACAAGCACAGATCAGTTGCGAACTAATAATGTTATCAATCAACTTGTACAGTCGACTATTTCAGGAACTATGAATTTGGCACCAGATACAACGATTCCGGCAACGTTGAATAGTTCTCAAAAACTAGCTGGTAATATGACAATGCTTCAAAAGCAACAGCAATATAATTCAAATTGTCCGCCAGCTTTTGTACAAGCATCAACGACGTCTAATACACTTCAAAGCGCTCATTCTGGTAACTTCCCGTTGAACAGGGATAATTCGCAACAGTTGACAGCAGTAGCACAGCAGCAGCAAAAATCAACCGTTTCAAGCGAAGGACTAGCAGGTACAAATAGCCGGTTACAACAACTGCAACAGCACTCGCCACGACCGACTACAAGTACCGGAAACCCAACAACTGGCTTTGTATTGAGCGACAAAAATATAAACAATAGTTTGAGCAATGTTTTGATGCAACATCATCAACTACAGCAAAATCCCGAGCTTGCAATGTTAGCGTTGGCACTAATGCAGCAGCAGCAGCAACACCAACAACAACAACAACAACCAATGCAACATAATAAATTAACGCCGTCGCTGCAGCAACAGTTGGCAGCTGTTGAGCAACTTGCAGCCGCCGGGCTACTGAATGCATCTGGGATACCTGGGATGTCGTCTGGATCGCCTAACGAAAATTCATTAGCGCAGGTAAAACAACCTCACAATCAAGAATCGTTATTAAAGGGGGGCAAAGAAAATTTTCTTAACATCCACTTCTTTTAGTGCTGTTTAATAAATTCAGTCCAGGGGCGAAAATGTGTATAGGGGCTGGCGGCACATTTCTAATTATTGCCGCCGATGCTGTGATGATGCTGCTTGAATATAGCGTTTTCGTTTTTAGTCAGTATAATGTACGGCCTGCTAACCAATTGAATGTACAGATTCTACCTACTGAATTACTACCATTCGACCTATATTTGGTGTATTAATTTGGGAATACTGCGAAAATGGTGGTACATATTACAAAGTGTGCAGCGATGTACACATAGATTATTGTGTTTAAATGTATTAATTGAACAAAATAATTATGTGCGAATGGTTTTATTTTTAGGCTCACCAGCAACAACAACAACAACAGCAGCAGCAGCAACGGTGACTTAGAGAAAATACATCCCATAACTTGAATGTCAATACAGGCAATCAGGCAATAAGGTAATTATAATTGTGTTAAACCCAGTAGTCCACACGTCGAATTTGTAGTTTTGTAATATGTAGAGAGTGCAGGTAAAATAATTCTGCGTTGCAATATAAATTGTCCTACAACTCAATTCTATGTTCTTAAAATGCACCATTAACTCTCAAGCAAAGATGAGAGTCTCAGTCTCGACACGTCTCGATATTTGACAGGTATCGGTCTCGGTGTTCTGAGATCAGAAGTCGAATATTCACATAGTTATGGCTGCATAATTGTTGAAGTAAGTGATGCTTGGTGAATAAAATTTCGCTGTGAATCAATTAAGTTTCATAATCTTACAATAATTATGAGCATATATTCTGATAAAACAAACTACGAAAAAGCATTAGAAATACTTAGCCTAAGCCTAAGCCTAAAATTTGAAAATTTAAATTTTTCCGATGATGACCAAAAATTGACCGAGACAGAGACGTTTCATGGCCGGTTTCAGTCTCGGTTTATAATAGATCGCCCATCCTTGCTTTTGCGCGTACCAAAGCTGTTGACATTCTTAAGAAAAAGATACTGATATGCAACGTACATTACTTGGGTGGGGTAGACGGCATTCCTAATAATAACGTACGATAGAACACACAGCGTGTAACGTGAATGTTTTTCGAGAACGTACTTCATTTTTGATACTTTTTTAAGGATTAGCATAGAGTATTTCTGGTTCTGCTAAGCGTTGTGTTAAATGCAAATTTAGTATTGCAATATGTTTTTTAATTGTAGATGACTTGATCACCATAGAGTGTACGACGGTATTGGTTTGATAAGTACCTACGTTGGGATACAAAATATTTTAAAAATTTCGTCGTGAGTGTAAAATCTGCGCGACTCACGTGTCATTCAAGAAAAGGTCGATTGTCTTTCTTTTTTGCTGCCAGCAATAAATATGAACCGTATATAATACATCATAAATGGTGCCACCAGCATAATGTGAAGTTTGAAGCGTCTGTTGAAATAATTTGCGTTCCTAAGAGTGCTGATCATTGGCAGAGCGTGTTGCTTTCACGCTTCGCATTGGGCTCACGGGATATGGAGTAAATTCGAGTAGCCAAAGATGTTTTGTGAAACGTTCACAATATTGCTATGATTATGGTGAATTTAGCGAATGCTTGTTGATTTTACAAAAGCTGTGTTATGGACTGATAATTAATAGATTTTAAGTCAGTTGTTTTGGATTGAGTATTAATGGGCTCAAATTCAGATTATGTTGTTGTGTAGTAAATCCTCTGAATTATTTTTAGGTTGAACCATGGTTCAGTTTGAGTTGAAAGAAAATAGCTACTGGACCTAATTTCTGTAATGAAATTCGATCCAGCATATGATCTTTTTCAAACATTTTTTCTATGCTGCTTAGTAGATGCTGATGTCAAGGTGTAACCTACAATCAATCAAAAATGTGTTTTGTTATCTCAGGTTAAAGATTTTACTTGTGCATTAATAAACGCTTTTGTATAACGGGATCGCTTTGGGCCATTTTATAATAGTTTCACAATTTGTGTTTTGACCTATAGTATAGTAATCAGGGTTTAACCAGAGGTGAGAAATACCGGAGCTGGAAGTAACGCGAAATTAGTAAGAAATTGTGGCAATTTGTTTTCAAATCATGCAAAAATTCATAGCCAAATGCAAGCGATACAATTTTTGTAAAACTATAAAAATAGCACAGCCGAAAGTGCCGTAACCTACGGCAAAAACTTTCCCGGAGACGGCGACCGATTTTCTGTCGAAGCCAGAGACAGACCTCCGGTTGTACCCTGATAGTAATGTCTTCACTGCCATAGCAATATTTCATGTTTGAACTGCACATAGTAAAAATGTTATGGCTTAAATATTGCCGACCGTGTCGTTTTGTTTATTTTGAATTCGAATTATGCACAGAGGGCTCCGATTCTTTGATCTGTTAATACAGTTAGAAACAAGTGTCCCGATGTCTGCGTTAAAACAGCTGTTTAGTTTAGTTTAGTTTAAGTCCGAAGCGCTCGTTTGCCGAACACCCCGGGTTTTATTAAAAGGATAAACCACATTTACATCAACGAAAGCAATTATATAAACCAAAGAAGGTAACAACATATTATCATAACATAACAAAGGTCCTTGAAAGTTACCCATTATTCTACTCTGCTTGCAAGGATATTATTCAGAGCAAATATGTTAAAAAGCACACAAGAAACCTAGTTTCAAAACAAACTACAAATCAGGTACGCTGAGAAAAAGACATTCGAAAACCCAGCATGCTATCATTCTGTCGGGTTATTGTTCCAAAAACCTTAAAAAACATTCTTCTTTTAGATACAGCTTAAGTTTGCACAAATTTCTATAAACATTTTCCTGAAAAACATCAACAACACAGACATTTTCATTGTTAAACTCGAGTTTACATCGAGCACTCCATATTGCCAATTGTGCATGTTGGACGATGAAATTAAAAGCTATTCTCTTTAATGGGTCGTGAATATTTCGTCCCAAAATTAAATCCGAAATCGTTATTTCATTTACTCCAGCTACCTGTTGCAAAACGGGAGTGATGAAAAAACTAATTTCTTGCGCCCGCAAACAATAAATAAACACATGAACATTATCCTACCGCACTTCAATTCCATCCAAATAACAAAACGAACATATATTTGTCCCATCTGTAAAATGACTAGTGCGGTGATTAGTATACAATGACTTGTGTCTTAACCTAAAATGGACGTCTCGCGCAGAGCCGTCAACATATTTCGCTTTTGCCCATATCCATGATCGCTCGACAAAAATAGGTTCAACTCCTAGCTCGTCTCGCCAAAAAACATGTTTAGGATGCATGAGTCCCTTATACACAGCGTGTATCCACATTTTATACAATTTATTTGCCGACACTGTTTTTAAGGATAACTTTTCGCCAAAAAACCAACAAAAATTTCCATCCATTTTAAAAGATGACTCAATCATTGCAATCCGTATCTCTTTATATAACTCCGGTACATCAATGCGTCTCAGTTGACGTTTAGTCGAAAACTGAACTTGCCGAAAGAAATGTTCGAAACATCTCTTCCAACTCACAACTTCGGTACCTCTTAATATTCGAATATAAAACATTAAACGATTCACTTTCAGTCTGACAAAAATATTTGGGAAATTTATCCCGCCGTGACTAGGTTGTAAAAACAGGATATCCCTTCTAATAATACTAGCGGTGGACGGGTACCACAACCACTTATAAACCACATTGATAGTTTCCTTCACTAGTTGCTCAGGGGGTGTTACTAATTTTTTCAAATAATTAAACATACACAAAAAATAAATGTGAACAAGATGGATTTTTCCAAAAACAGAGATACCTCAGGGCGGTATTCGCTGTTCAAGACTTGCAATTGCTTCATAGCACTTTATCCAATTTTCAGGAACATCGAGTCCCTTTGAATCAAACCAAAGGCCATAAATTTTCACTCTTTCAACAATAAAGCGTGCATATTGATGGGGTACAAGTGCGTTCCTTAGATCGCCCATTAATAGTATCTGTGTTTTAGTTTCCTTTAGTCGGCTGCCAGAGGCCTTTTGAAATTTTTCAAAAACATCAAAAACCACACTTATATCTGAAATCCTACTTAGAAAAATATTAGTGTCGTCGGCAAACTTAGTCACTCGGGTGTTAATGCCGTATAGTGGTATCCCCGAAATTCTTGAAGTTATTCGAAGATAATGAGCTACCACTTCCGCTGTTATGACATATAATGACGGCGATAAGGGACACCCTTGTCGAATTCCACGGAAAACATGAAAAAATTCTGACTTAAAACCATTAACTATAACAGATGATCTTGTACATCCGGGTTTATAAATACATTTGATCATGTTTAAAAAGTTTTCGCCAAAATTCATGACCCTAAGTGTCTCAAAAATAAATGACCACTCCACCAAATCAAAAGCGGCTTTGTGATCAACTGATAGCAGCAACGCCTTTGCGTTGCTTTCATTGGCAAAATGAATAACAGACATGACATGTGCAACACTGTCTTGGATAATTCTGTCGGGAACCGAGCTTGTCTGATCCGGGTGGACTAAAGATTTCATGACCGATTCTAATCTTTTTGCCAAAACTTTTGTAAAAATCTTATAATCTATATTCAGCAACCTAATTGGCCGCCAATTATCGCGACACGTTTTCCTTCCATTCCCTTTATATAATAGGGTAATAACACCATCATATGCGGAGAAATTGAGCTTAAGATCATCCAAGAACGCGTTATACATTTTACACAAAAATTCAGATAATATTCCACAAAACAGCCAATAGAATTCAACAGGAATACCATCGTATCCCGGCGTCTTTTTACCCTGCATAGATTTAATAGCGCTCGCTATTTCAACTGACGTAATGGGTTCCTCTAAAGTATTTTTTTCCACCTCACTCAACTTGGAAAGACCATTTTGTGCCAGAAAAAAAGGAGATCTTCTCCGCTTATCCCTTCCGATCTGAATACGTTGGAATACTGCTCAGTAATTTCACCTAGAACTGCATCTGAGTCTGTTACTAACGTGCCATCAGACCTTTCGATCGAGCTTATATGCCTGGCTTCCCAGTTCTTACGTTGAAGAGACTTGATTTAAAATTATGGTGGTCCGGTGCAAGGTGCAACCGAGTGAAAAACCAACGCCAGGTAATCAATATAAAATAAAAATAAAAATCTTCGATAATTTTACTCAAATATCCGTTATGTTTCCGTTACCTGGATCACATGTTTCCGTTGTTTTTACTGTTAATTTATGCGGGGTTCACGTTATAACCGGAGCAGCCTGGGACACGTTTTGTACCTATTAGATTATTGGGTAACATTTTGTCTGCATATAGAACCTATATCGGGTTCAAAAATTCGTATTTGTCTCCTACTATCATGTGTGGGTCACCTTTTGTGCTTCAATATCATATGATATTCGAGATATTGTCTACGAATATCATATGACGTTTTCAAATGTCTGCATACTTGAGGTAACATACCCAAATTGTCCTGTTAAGCTGCGGTTCTACTATAGTTACCCGAATAAGAGGGGGGTACCCATTTTGAGTTCCAATCAATAGGAGTCGAGGCCAACGTTACTTTTAGGCCGTAACAGTACATAAAGCGTATTCATAAGCCTAAGCGTTGCAAAAGTCTATTCCTAAGCCTAAGAAAAAACCTTAGGCTAGAATGTAGGCCTACTCTTTTACAGACCCTCCAGAAGCTGGGACGGCCCTAAAAGTAACATGGGCCGGAGTCCGTATCCCTAATATGAGTCCGTAAGCGCATAAAGTGCCAAAATCCAGAATTAGAGTTCATTAATGTAAATTATCCCTAATGGGAGGATAATGTTCATGTGTTTATTTATTGTTTGCGGGCGCAAGAAATTAGTTTTTTCATTACTCCCGTTTTGCAACAGGTAGCTGGAGTAAATGAAATAACGATTTCGGATTTAATTTTGGGACGAAATATTCACGACCCATTAAAGAGAATAGCTTTTAATTTCATCGTCCAACATGCACAATTGGCAATATGGAGTGCTCGATGTAAACTCGAGTTTAACAATGAAAATGTCTGTGTTGTTGATGTTTTTCAGGAAAATGTTTATAGAAATTTGTGCAAACTTAAGCTGTATCTAAAAGGAGAATGTTTTTTTAAGGTTTTTGGAACAATAACCCGACAGAATGATAGCATGCTGGGTTTTCGAATGTCTTTTTCTCAGCGTACCTGATTTGTAGTTTGTTTTGAAACTAGGTTTCTTGTGTGCTTTTTAACATATTTGCTCACTCTAGGACCAAAAAAGTTCAGTTCGAAATTAAACTGTACCGCTGAATATCATAATATGATATTCGTTGAAATTTTGGAATATCATATGTTCGAATAAATGTCCCACAGTATCACGTGACATACCGACTCTTGTACACGTTGAACATTTGAGAGCGGTGGTTTGTAAGCAAATATCATGGACATTCGAGTTTTGTCTGTTGACCCGATATAAGAACCCGAATTTTAACGTTGGCGTCAAATCAACATGGGACAAACCGTAACCCGCCTGCCCTGGTTATAACGTGAGAATTCAGCATTACATCTTAATTCTTTTTACAAAAATCGCAGCAGTAAGGGGGTTAAAGTTGAACCCATGATGCCAGAACCTCCAGAAAACATTCAACATTAGTCGAGGTGGAATTTTTACCAAAACTGGAGGCAAAGAAATTCGGATTCTTTCGGGAAATTGCGATTTCTGGCGCAATCTTTTTCGCTTGTAATTTTGCTGGATTGGATTGGAATACCGGGGAAATTGGGATTTTTCTGACGCCGGAAAATTGGGATTTTTCCGACGCCGGGAAATTGGGATTTTGCCGACGCCGGGAAAGTGAGATTTTGCGAAATTAGGATGTTAACCAACAGGGAAATTGGGATTATCATGACGCCGGGGAATGGCGGTTTTCTGCGCAATTTTTTTCGCTCGGGATTTTAGGAAAACAGTGTTTCGGTAAATTCGGATATTATCCGGGAAATTGGGATTTTGGCCAATTAGGATTCTGCCGGGAAATTGCGATTTTGAGCGCAACGGATTTTGAGAAATTGGGTTTTTTATATTACCCTGGAAATTAGGATTTTGGGAAATTCGAATATTACCCGGGAAATTCGAATGTATTACCCGGCAAATTGCAATTTTGCATGCGCCGGAAAATTGCGAGTTTCAACGCAACCGTTTTCCCTCGGGGGCTTTTCGGAAGTTGTGAATTTGGGAAACTAGGATAGTACCGTGAGATATTAGGATTCTGCCGCGAAATTGGGATTTTCGGCGCAACCTTTTTCGCTCGGGATTTTGGGAAATTCGGGCCTATTACCAGCTGAGTGCAACCGGAATTCCGGTTTCTGTTGCATTTTTTCACCTTCCGATTCCGATTTCGGCAGATATTTGCCGCAATTAAACATTCCGGTATAAAAATTTGGTCGGTGTAATTTCAGATATTTTACTAAAAACGACAATAAAAATTTAAATAATTTCATTTTTAGCATAGTATGCAAACCTTGACAATCGCAGAAAATAAACCATATACAGCAAAGTGAATACCGATCTCCAACTAGGGTAATATTTCACCAGTAATATTGCAAAAAAGAAAACTAAAAGGAATTTTTCGGTGGCATGTTATTTTCGTTTTCTGGTTCCGGTATTTTTTCAAAATTCAGGTACTGGTAAATTGCAATTCCGGTTGCTCCCTGATTTACCAGGGTGTAAACGGATAGTAAAAGAATTCCGGTTCCGGTAGGGAAATCCGGTATTTCTCACTATCCGGTTCCGGTAAAAAAAACGGTTTTTCACCGGAATTTTCGAATATTTTCGCTGCATTTGTTTCAGGATTTTGGTATTCTCCATGGTGTGTTTACATTAAAAGCGATAAAACAGCGTTAAAAATAAATTTTCGGTAATAACTTTTTTATGTTTCCGATTCCTGTATTTTTTAATTCCGGTTGCACCATGGTCACCGGATTTTCAAAAATTCGTAAAAATGGCGGACGCACGAAATTTTAAAATTTTGTTGAATTTCATAATTTTTATTTCGTTTCAAACAATTGCAGCGTATTTGCAGCGAAAAATTGCGAGACACATGCGTGAAACTGAATTTCCGCAATTTCTATCACGGAAACGGACACAAAATTAAACCGGAAACGGATATGCCGTTATACCTTACCTATTACCCGAAAAATTGAGATTTTGGAAAATTCACATATTATTATCCGTGAAAACAGGACTTTGAGAAAATACTATTTTGGCAACACCCAACTTTACAGCTGGGGTGAAACTGTCCGTTTGTACTAACTTAAACCGAAATTTTAGCTTACATTGCTCATTTATTTTAAATGAAGCTTAAACCTAAACCTGAGTCTAAACCTAAACTTCTGAGTAGCCTAACTTTAAATTTTGACTACCCTAGGATATTTGGATTTCACAAGGAAAATTGAGATATTACCCGTGATATCGCTATTGTGGAAACTCGGTATATTACACAGGAAATTAGGGTTTTCCGAAATTGAGACATTACCAGGATAATTAGGAGGGACATGATCTCAAGGCTAAACATACGACGTTGTCGCAGAAACACGCTCTTTCATTGAACTAAAGTGGAATTTTAATACTAATTTTCATATTTTAGTCAAGTTATTTTCAGTGACAGCAGTGGAAAAACTTTGGAAGCACTTGAGTACAATTAACACGTTCATTTATGAGTAAGGCAGTAGCATACTTGTGATTTCGCATTAATCATACACAAGACTTGACAGTAATAAAAACATCCTTAGTCGTGTACGTCTGGACGGCGCGAACACAGACAAGACACTAAAAGTTGACAAATTTACTAATTTAAAGACCACTACTGAAGGAAAGTTGTCTGCGTACATGACTCATGTGCCTGTCGTAAATATACAACTTTGGCTACTAACAATTTATCAAGCCATTATTTCATTCACAGACGAAATGGCTTGATAAATTGTTAGTAGCCAAAGTTGACAAATTTACTAATTTAAAGACCACTACTGAAGGAAAGTTGTCTGCGTACATGACTCATGTGCTTGTCGTAAATATACAACTTTGGCTACTAACAATTTATCAAGCCATTTCGTCTGTGAATGAAATATTTGACAAACGAGTAAAAAACTACAAGATACTGCAAACGAACTAGCCCCGAGTCATTGACACTAGCGAACTAACAATCTCGCAAATGTCTCTCAAACAATTTTTGTATAGCAGTTGATCACGCATGTTACGAAACTAGTAAGGTCATCCACGTTATATATACTGTCTACCCTACTGTAAAAACACCACACATTTGGTTTCAATGGCGGTACATAACAACATTGTTCTTATGATATTAGGACTTAACAGCGACTACTTACTAATTTGGTGTGTTTTGGCGGTAGTCTCTTCGGAGAGAGTGGGGACAATGTGGACACTGTTTGGACACAACGTTTGACAATAAGAGTTTTTGAAACAGGGTGCGAACGTATAATTATTAAATAGGAAAATGCGTTTACCTCTCGCTCGCTTACTTAAGTAGATATCAAAAGTCACCCACGTCCAGTGTACACTTACCAGACAACTGGCAGGCCCTCTGAAGACCCCAACAATTTGTAGCCCAGACAACTCGGCGACCCCGACAACTTATTGCCCCGTCAACTTGCCGACCCAACAACTCGTGGACCCCAACGCTTGTCGCTCAGACAACACGTCGGGTCGACGAGTTGTTTTACATACTGGAAGTTGACAAGTGGCCGGGTCGACGAGTTGTCGGGGCGACAAGTTGTCATGGTCGCCGAGTTGTCTGGGCTACAAATTGTCGAGGTTTTCAGAGGGTCTGCCAGTTGTCTCGTGAGTGTGCACTGGATGTGGGTGACTTTTGATATCTAATTTGAAAGCACTGCAATTACGAGTTTAGAGACCCGCATGTGGGTACAATTTTTCACAGTAGCGTTAGCGCAGACCGTATAACGTGGATGACCCATAATTCAAAGTGCAAAGCATAACGTCAACTGACAAACAATACATATAACCAAACTGCAACTTACATAAAAACCAAACAAAACAAAAAACCGGATAATTATTAATGATTGTGATGCAAAACATCCGAATACCCGAAAAACATTATTAGCTGCTTTTAAAATGACAATCACAAACTCTGAAAAGTCATGATGTGGATTTGCACAATTACGTAATTACTGCTGATTCGAACCACCGTACGCGTATACCACGCATAAATTCCGCGGATCTTTGCACACTCAAGCCTATGCTTAACCTTGATTGTGAAGAGGAGTGTACAAGAGCCAAGTTCCAAAATCGATCATTGCACCAAATTCCAGACCTTCACCCAGGGTTCCAATAGGAACAACATTTTACAAGCTGAAACAGGAATTTACTTTTTCACCGGAACAGAAGTTGGAACAAGCGTTGCAAAAATACTACATCGCCGAATAACTGCTAATTGACAGGAAAAGCGAGAGTTTTGCAGGAATTCCGGTGGAACCCTGCGTTCACCCGTGCGGACGTGCCAGTATATCCCTACTCATCGTCATCTGTCGTAGCCGCATCTGCATCATCCCCTTCGTATCCGTCATTATCGTTCATCCCTGGATCCAATGTCGTCCCAAAATAACGATCACCGAAATTGCCCAATCCAGGCAGGATATAATAATTAATAGACAGCTGCGGATCAATTGCCGTAGTGACTTGTTTGACGTTCGGAAACGCATACGCAACACTTTGAACACCAGCTTCAGCAGACAACAGTGAAAGCAACAAAATATTCTCTTCAGGTACATCATGATCAAGTAGAACACGTATCGCCATCATTGCCGCTGCCCCAGTAGCAACAGTTGCATCTAAAAGCAAAACGTGATACTTTTGAATATCTTTCGGCAGCCGTAAATAGTACAACTCTGGATCACGAGTATCCGGATTGGTTTGAATCAACATTTTGCCCATTTTACAGTCTTTAATCACTTCCCGCACCGCTGGTTCCATTGTTTCACCCGCACGAAGAACAGAGACCCCGCAAATTTTGACGCTTCGCTTGACACCAACGTACGTTGTTCCTTGAGGGGTTTCGATCACAGCGCGATGAAACGGCAACAACGATAGCGCATATTCAATAAGCAGCCGCATCAGCCGTTTGGAGTAGAAAATAAACTCGTCTGGCGGCGTTTCTCGGTTACGAATAAACGTATGCAGCCCTTTGATTTGCGACGTTTCTTTAAGAACGTACAACGAATCTGGATAGGGTTTCCCGATGGTCGCGCGAGCCAAAACAGAGCGAGTACAATATCCGCGTTCGGTCAACTTCTTCGAAATATGCTTAATAATTAAATTGATAGCGATTTTATTTTCGCCACCTCGTGGAATAATAATGTCTGCATGCCGCATGCACGGCGCAATAAAATTATCAAACGACGGTTTGACTGTTCGCGAATACTGCTTAATTACGCCTTCAATATCCCGGCCACGCTCAACAATATCTCGTTGCAGTCTACGAGCCAAACGAATATCAGGGTCTGTATCGACAAATATCTTCAAATCCATCATGTCGACAATTTTTAGCTTATAAAACGACAGAATGCCTTCAAAAATTAGTACATCAGCGCCGTACATTGTTTTAGAATGCTTTTCTCGGCTGTGCGTTGTAAAATTGTAGACCGGGACTTCGACTTTTTTGCCGTCACGCAACTTTTTAATCGTCGTCGCACACAGATCAAAATCAAACGCGTCTGGATGGTCAAAATCATATTCGTTCGCTTCTGCACGCAGATGTTGCTCCGGATCTAGTACTTTATAAAACGAATCCAGCGACAACAGAGTCACCCATGGCACATCGATATTTTCAATAATACGCGTTGCGACGGTCGTTTTGCCGGATGCCGACCCGCCACATATTCCGATTATAAACGGCTCTCGATGTGTTTGCCCAGCGCTATCGTACCACGGGGGTCGTCCAGCCGTATAGACAACTTTTTCACCGCGACGCAATACATGATCTTCGCTCTTTGACACAGTTCGCTGCCGCCAAATCCCGGCCGCTGTCGGCGAAGCTGTAGCTGCTGCAACTGAAGTTTTTGCTCCAATCCCTGGCGAAATCCCACCTGCAACATGTGCAAACGAACCTGTGTTTGTTGCGAACGCTGCTGCGTTGATTGCGTGAATTTTCAACTCTGGGCAAGGAATTTCAATGTCAGGGGTCATTGGAATGCTTCCTGATAGATTAAGTTGGCTTGATGAGGTTGAACTCAACCGTGGCACAAGGGCGGCTCGATCAACCGAACTTGCAGAAGCATTGCCGGATGCAGGCAACTCTTGTGATGAACTCGAAGGCGATCCGCGTCCAGAGCTTGCACCTGAGCTGTTGCTACAAATTGTACTCGTGTCGTAAGGTGGCGCGACAGCCGTAGCTAGACTGCCTGTTCCGTTTGTTGTTTCATCGACTACGTGTTCTGGCGTTGCAGATGCTGACGAACGATATTCAGGTCGTGACATTGTTTGAATTCGCCCAGCAAAACATCAGATAAGCAGTATGTTGTACGTAACGCCAGTAACAAATCATATATTTTTTGATTCTCACCCGTCGATATAGCAATATCAAACATCTAAAACATACCTTCTAACATTTTAACTGTCGGATACACAATCTAATACGGAAACAGAAAACGCATTTCCACCATTGGCATAAAACTACAAAATATAACTATATGGTTGAATTATACTCTATATTTAAGAAAAAAATTCTGGTGACTTTTGCAAATGATTCTTTAACTGACGCAAAACAAGGTACATCGTGACCGATGACGTTGGCGGACAATCTACTTCCCGATCAGGGATGGGACTCTCGGTTTTTACGAGTCTTGGTGGTTTGCGACAGAGACCACACATCGGGGATTCCGCGAATGCACCGCTATATTGTTCAAGTAAGTGAGGTCTGACAGACAGAACTTCGCTGTAAATTTTCAGTTACGCAATAATTATGATCAACTAAAGTTAACCCTTTCTCACATGAATATTTTCTATTTTCCCTGAGACCTACTTTTATGCTAGGATTCGAACTCCAGTGACCGGAGTGGGAGGCGTATACCATCACCGCTCAGCTATAGGAGCTTGACGCTCGAGCCCGAGGGGGCTCTCACGTCTTGTGGTGATTTATTATTATGTATACGTGTTGCAATTGTTAAACACGGTGCGATATATATTATTTAACACTGCGCTGAGTTGCCTATAGGAAACTCAATGTGAGAAGAGTAAACTGAAAATTTTTCGCTTAACCCTTTCTCACATGAATATTTTTTATTTCCCCTGAGACCTACTTTTATGCTAGGATTCGAACTCCAGTGACCGGAGTGGGAGGAGTATACCATCACCACTCAGCTATAGGAGCTTGACGCTTGAGCCCGAGGGGGCTCTCACGTGTGCTGATTTAGTACTATGTATACGTGTTGCAATTGTTACACGGGCGATATATATTATTTAACGTATATACACTGCGCTGAGTTGCCTATAGGCAACTCAATGTGAGAAGAGGTTAAAAAGAACGCTGCTTGAATATGTGCTGTTCTATAAAACAGAGAGTTTGCAGAGAAAAACTAGCAGCTAAAATCCACGTTGGCACAAAGATATAGCACCAGATCTACGCCTTTTTATATACTTTAAATTGTGCTCTAAACATAAAACCCCATGCGATCTTAAAATTTTTTACTAGATTCAAAAACAGTAATAACAAAACAAAGATCGGCGTTCTTTATCGACGTAATAAAGCACCTGTGTGTCAAACGTGACAAAATATTTTTCTCTTATAAACGAAACAAGGAACAGACACGAATAAATTACTAATACATGCTCAGCTGAAATAATCTATTTTAAATTTCGGAATCGATCCCGGACTCTGTGATAAAAGGTACTTCTCGAACTCTGGGATAAAAGGCATTTATGATCACCGCCGGATTAAACTTGACGCCGACACTTTAGCCTGAAACGCCGTCACATCTTATAGAAGAGTTCAACTGCATACAGGTGCGGAAACACCGACACACTGAGTATAATTTTGTAAACACAATTTGCATAGTACTGTAGTGACCCGAATAAGAGAGGGGATTGATATTTATTTGGCCTCTCCAGAGGGTACCCCCCTTGTTATTCGGTTACGGACTGTTCTATATTTTTAACCCAAGCTCCGCCGCCTTTCGTTACTGATATATATCCGGTACTGCAATTATCCGTTGAATGAAACGTTTATTTGTATTGCGTCAATAGCTAGAGCGATAATATCAGGTTACACTTAGGAATGTACTTTCAAAATTAAAGTACGCTTTAAAGTTTCGAACTCAAATTGTTTGGTCCTGGAGTCATTTATGCGCTACAATTAGGGTTAATTGACATTTATGGACTCTAATTAGGGTTTAGGGACTCTATCCGCCTACGGAATCTTATTAGGGATACGGACTCGCATTGATTCGGACTCAAAATGAGGACCCACTCTTATCACCCCCCTCTTATTCGGGTCAATACTACAGTACATCAACTAACTCTGCGAGAAAAGATTAACTTTTTCTGATGGCTACACATAAAAATTTCTGTTAGGTCAACAACGGTATAAAAACAACACAAAGTTGTTTTAGTCGTCACTGATATCATTGTCATCTTCATCATCATCATTATCATCAGAGTCCATCAAATCATCATCATCATCCTAAAATATTAAAATCAGAAGCAGTACTCTCAACTGTGCGTAACACATACCATCAGTTAGTATGTAGGCCCTCAACTGATTAACCTGCCACAGCTGCGGTTCTCAAATTCACAATGTTCGCATTATATTATCAGTGTGTATAATCTATTACCAGTTAATAATAATAGGTCCTCAAGTAATTGACCTGAAATATCAGTGGTTCTGAATTTCTCCTACTGGCACAAAAATATAAAACGCAAAAACCTCGCCAAATTTCTTATGTGCACCATTCATTAGTCTAAAGTTCCGTGACCTATCAGCAACTGATAATAGGTGCTACTAACATAAGAATCAGGGTACGTGTCAAATGGCCGATCGTACGAGAAAACTTCAAGCATACGATTCGGGGAATATAATGACGCACTTTGTTGGATCAAATTTTTTACTTCTTTTATAATACACCGAAAGAACATCCAGTTATGCAAGGTCTACAAGAATTATTTGCATCATAACTGTACAGAATATGACAAACATGTTCGGTGTGCTATTTTCAACTTAATTCCAATTAATCACACATTTAACGCAAAAAGGATCTATTTTTGCGCAGAGAAGTTACGGAGGCGAATATTTCAAAATTAGCGTATGCGATGCAAACGCGTATTTTCAAAATATATCAGATCCGCGGATGCAAATATTTGTAGCATCCTAACTTAGCGTACTAATGTATCATATCAAATCTATTAAAATTATAATTAAACCAATTAAGGCATAGAATTATTTCTCACTTATCACCCACCTCACTGTCATCCTCATCGCCCGAGGTTTCCAGTTTCTGTGCTTTCAAAGTCAACTCAGGTTTTGTTTTAGATTTTGGGTGTTTTCCGAGATTTGCGTTCATTTGCGCTGAGCTTTGCTTCATTTTCTGCTGTTTAAGAGGCAACAACTGTGGTATCTTAAACAAAAAGCTGACTTTAAGCGGAACTGAACTGACGCAACAGGAATGCTCATTAGACAATGGCTGGGATTTTGAAACCTTACTTAAGTACGTGCTAAGTAATATCTTGACAATTTTCTGGTTTTTGAAAGCGTACGTAAGTTTAACTAAATACTTAAGTTAGTCATGACAAAATTTTGAGTACTTCAGATGAGCAGTGAAGGCATACTAACCATGGTTTATGCCTCTTTAATATAAAGCAAAACTATTTCTTTCTTGTTATAACAATGCCCCATCTTTGGCGCTTATTCGTTTTTGCTCGCAAATAAATACACTCAAGTCGGCAACTGAAATAATTACTTAAGATTTCAGAAAGCCAGACCTTGACCGGGATGTTGAAATCTTACCTAAGTATTTACTTTAAGTTATACTTAAGTAATAACTTACTCGGCGACTTAAGTAAAACGGGGAAGAAAGCCATAGTTTTGTTTTATATTAAGGAGGCAACACTAATCTACAATTTTAATTAGACCAAAGTTACTGTATAGAACTGCTAATCTGTAATATATCAGATCTACTCTGCAACTTAAGGATTTACTTAACTTAAGTAAGGTTTTTAAAACGAGAAAATGGTTAAGTAATTACTTAGCACGAACTTAAGTACTAGGACGTACTTAAATACGGTTTTAGAAACCCAGCCTTTATCTTTCAACACAGTACAATCAAAATATTCATTCGAAAATAAATATAACTGAAAATATTAATCACTTCTTAACTCTATCGCTCACCTTTTCCTCGTTCTGTCCATGATCTTGTTTTTTCTTCTTGTTAACCGAAATCTCTTTCGATCTGAAACAGAATATTGCTGCTAGCCATTGAATACTAAATTGTGCCAAAAACTAACAATTACGTGACAAACCACAAACAATTCCAATTTGGCTGCCGCTTGGCCCATTGGGAGACATGAATACTGATTCACTTACAAACAGAGAGGCTTAGGCTTATATTAAAGCTTATACTTAGGTTTATGGTTAGGCTTAATGGACAGGCCCTTAACATACAATACAACGAACAATAAATCTTTAGAAACTTCAATTAGCTAGACAAAAACTGTTCGTCTCGACTGTACAGAATAAACATCTAATAAACCTAAATGTTAGTGGTGAAGTCCTTGGCTCTATGAAGTATCAAAAATGTTCAAAGTTTAAATACCAAAAATAAATCACCAAGAACTTACCTATTAGAAGGATCAGATGCTCCAAGCTTCGAACTAGCACCACTTGCAGAGCCAGAGGGCACCTTAGAACTGCTTGATCCGGGCTTAGACAGGTTTTGCGTTTTTGGAGTCTTAGCAGATTGTTTCAGTTCTGGCTTCTGGTTCTCTGTTCGTAACTGTCTGTACGTAACTGTTGCTTCTTTACCCTTAATCTTCAAATGTGCGTTCGAGACAAAAGCAGCGCGTGCCGCTTCTGCACTTGCAAATCGTATTGTTGCTTCTCGTTCTCCTAGGGCTAATTTAGATTTATAAAAAAATTTAACTTGACTCGCTTTTGGGAATACTTTCTCCAGATCCTGTTTACTGGTCGATTCTGGCAAACCAGTAACGTGAAGTTCTAAAGCATTGTACGAATGAGTATCCGTACCAGTAATAGCCGCCCCAGGATCGCTCCGAACTTTACCATGGCTTTGGATTTTACCTTGCAGAGCTTCTGAGGACTGTTGCCGGCTACTTGAATGGCTACTTTTAGGTCCAAGAAAATCAACATACAGCCTTTTATCTCCAGGCAACTTTAGCTGCTTTAGCCGCTTGTAATTTTCGTCTGCCTTCTCTTCACTAGCAAACACAAGCCAACCAAAACGAAGCGCAGGACTTTTTCGCCGAAACCCGACTATATCTTCTGAAAGAGCGGCTACCTCAGAGTCTTTCATGCGTTTTGGAATGTTTTTAATAAAAAGTGTGCGCAGATCGCGTTGATTACGTCGTTGCTGCTGTTCAGTGATTAGCTGAAAAAAACAAATAAACACATAAAGTTCTATCATTAGATAAGATTATGAAATGGAACCTTAACCCAACTCGGTTGGGTGAAGCCACCAAGCCGGTTGCAGCATATCTATTTTCTGTATTGATAATCAATGCCATTCAAAAATCTTAATGTACTCGATAAACGCTACCTATTCTATGTATCTGCACTGCACGTTTCCTAAACACTGTTCACGACCCATGTAAGATTCAAACGTAATATAGTTCCAGATATTCCCTGCGTAATTGCATTCAAAACGTAGTATACGCCCGATTCGTTAAGTCCTAAGTTTTGAATCCATTTTACATAGTTTCGCAAAATATTGAGAACACAGCATTGATCATTTTCCCCTTAATTTTAATTATTAACCAACTAATTAATTAACCGTAGTAATAAATATACTTTTAAAATATATATTAAGTGCAGTTAAGTAAAATCAAACAAAACACATTATTACCTTGATATCTAGTTTCGTTGATTCGATTTTGGCCGCTTTCACTTGTGGTTCATCACCAGACTCTGATAATTTACGTTTCTGTTCAGCGGTCGGCGGCACATTCCTTGCTTTGTTTTTTCCTGCAGATTGTTGTTGCTTTTCGTCCGTGCCAGACTTTCGTTGCGCTTGGCTCTGTGATTGTTGTTTCTGTTGTTGTTGTTGTTGTTGTTGTTGCCGCTGCTGCTGTTGGTGTTTTTGTTGTTTTTGCTGCGGCCGCTGCTGCATCTCTATACAAAACTTTACAACACAAAATCTAACCAGTAACAATTAAGAACTGAGTCACGAAACAATAATTGTGGTCCAACTCATTAAAAAAGTCGTCACTCTTCTATCAATGAGAACTTGTATTCTTGCAAATTTACGAATCCTGATAACCGCAAGAATCTTAACTCTCGATGGCGTTTCACTATGATACATAGTCGGAACAAACTGAAACACATTTTGAACTACTTCTGCAAATAAAGAAAACAAGTCTAGTTGGTAAGCGTAGATTATATATTGTATATGTTACGACAATGCTCTTTAAAAATGAGCAATCCAAAAGCTTATACCGCAAATCCTCTAATGGTTCTGTCAGTTTCTTTTGCGCTTAAACAATCACTATAGTGCTATTCTGACCGAGATATGAAAGAACACACAAAGGCTTGCTTTGGATTTAATGATACATAACCTGTTAATACCTTCTGATTTCTGCGGCTTGGATTCGAGTTTGCTACGCAATTCGTTAGTCACTTGCTTTTCTACGGAAATAAAATGCAAAAAATACTTACGAATAAAAGATTCAATTTATAATGCCATTGTATGTTATGCTTCAACTGAAACAGACCCGTATGGTTATCAAACATAATACTGCATAAAGCAGAACAGTCGTGGTTTTCAGCGCACGTCAAAAATTTTCAATGTTTTAATGTTTCAGCGTTTTTATGCTGTGACAAGGAGCCACATTTTCAACTGTGTGTAACAATAATCACCAGTCAGCGCTAAGATTTCAAGCTAGTGAACTGTAGCGTCTACGAACCTCAGTCTCAAACTTCGCACACAATTTGGACCAATTAAATGCAATTAATGAACCAAATTTCGAAGGCAATCAATGAACGAAATTCCGATGTTGCTCAATGACTGCTTCGAAACTTGCAACACCTGTCCCTCGAAGGCCCTCGTTAATGGCAGGCGCTAGCTAATGGCAGGCGCTACATCCATTTAAGAATATAAGCACAAATTATTAAGTTTTTTACTTTTTACTTAGAGACCTTCAATTGTTGATATTACAATAATAGAAACTAGTTCAAACAATTTACCGTCAATGCTATCATCATCATCATCGGCGTCGGCTTTATCAGAATCTGTTTCTTCATCATCATCATCCTCCTCGTCCTCCTCATCATCATTGTCATCATCATCATCATTGTCATCATCATCATCATCATCATGATCATCATCATCATCATCACTGTCATCAACTTCATCTAAATACAACTAATATGGCGTTTTGGCGTTTCCATGAATGATTTATACAATTCAAACAAAAATTCGAATGTAAAGATTACGTAAACAGCACACTTTGCCAGTTACATAATGGCCACATTTCGGCCAAACGATACTCTCAACAGAACTCATATCTACACGCAATATCCGGTTAATATCCGGTTTCAGTAAAAATTCAGTATTCGGCTACGGTAAATAAATATACGGTCGCACCCATGCCTAAACATAAGCCAAGAAGTCTTTACTTAAGCCACTTTCAGCTTAAATTCTAGGGAAAAAGCACAGAAGTTAAGACTTCTTCTACATTACATTATAAGTACCGTTATGCCTTTCAACTGAAGCAGATTTAACGGGCAATTGATTTTTCACGGTCCCTTCTGTAACCGTGGGAGCTATGTCGCCATCGTCCGTTTCCACGTCATCACTATCATCTTCATCATCACTGTCATGCTCAAGAGCATCCAAGCTAACTGGACCAGTTCCATTTCGCAACGGTGCCTAAAATATTTAGTGCCGAAGCCATAAAGAAACACTATATTCTCACATTACAACCTAAATGCAAACTTCTGGTATTTACTGGCTTCCGATTAAAAACACACCCATCTGTAGTTTGTACCAAACTTCGGAAAAAATTCTGCTAAACTCGTTACACAAACACTATATTCTCACATTACAACCTAAATGCAAACTTCTGGTATTTACTGGCTTCCGATTAAAAACACACCCATCTGTAGTTTGTACCAAACTTCGGAAAAAATTCTGCTAAACTCGTTACACCAGCAATACAACTTCATCGTTGTATAACACAGTTTAATAAGCATGGCGCTATATTCCGTCACTGAGCGATATCGTACGCAGGTAATCCAAGTACAATACCGGACGCTGACGAATGGTGAAAGTACGTGCCGCAACAGATCGCGTCGGGCGTACTAAAATTGTTGAAGCGTATAGCTCCTTTCTAAGGGTAGCCCAAATCGATCGAACAGGTCAGACTGATTCGAACGTTACAATACACTGAAACCAGTCGTGGGACTACATTTACTGAGCGAAGCTCGAACACACGTAAGTAATTAAGGTTATATGCAAATTAGTTATTAGCTAAGTATTCATTTATCGGTTTTAGAGGTTTGTAAACAATTCAATTAGATTTCTCGCACTTAAAAACCCTCCAGTCCCCTTAATAATTACGGAAATAATTTAAAAAGTCCTAATTTTGTCTTGTCAATCAAGCTAATATGCAAATTAGCTATTAGCAAATTATTCGATTATCGGTTTTGAAGGTTTGTACACAATTTATTCAGATTCGTCGCACCCAAAACCCTTTATTGCTGAAATTATATTGCTTGTAACCCAAATAATTAGTGAAATATTGTAAAAACGTCTATTTAGGCTTATCAATTATGCTTAATGCAAATTATCTATTAGCTATCTACTCAATTATCGGTTTTAGATGTTTGTAAAGATTTATTCAGATTCCTCGCACCCAAAAACCCTCAGTAACCCGATAATTGCTGAAATAATTTAAAAAGTCTTAATTTTGTCTTATCAATTAAGCTAATATGCAAATTAGCTATTAGCTAACTGTTCAATTATCGGTTTTGGATGTTTGTAAACTATTTATTCAAATTCCTCGCACCAAAAAACCCTTTAGTGCTGAAATTATATTGCTTTTAACCTAAATAATTATTGAAATATTGTAAAAAATCCTAATTTAGGCTTATAAATTATGCTAATATCCAAATTATCTATTAGCTAACTACTCAATTATCGGTTTTGGAGGTTTGTAAGCAGTCTATTCAGATTTCCCACACCCAAAAACCCTTTAGTGCCGAAATTAGATTGCTTGTAACTGTAATGATTAGTGAAATGATGTAGAAAGTCCTAATTTAGGTAGGCTTAACTAATTATGCAAATTTGCCTGTAGCTAATAAACAGCTTCAAATTTTAAAACCCCAATGCGAGCTTAACACACCAGGATAATTGGCTTTCAAACAAACAAATTTATCAAAATCAGTTTAGCCGTTCCTGAGATTCGTTTCGGACGGACAGACGGACATCCAACTTTCAACCCCAGAGTACAAAACATAAAACGCTTCGCGAAACTCCGAGCTTCGCTCAACACTAGATTTACATTACCTTTTTACCAGCGAATTTATCGCGTTTCTTTAATGCACCAACCATGGGCTTTTTGCCAAAACTAATGTTTTCTTCATCTGAGACAATATTTTTCCCATCACTATCATCTGTAAATTAACTGAAAATCATTTAAATAAACGTGCATTTTCTCAGGTACAGTTAAAACATATCAAACCCCACTACAGCGGAAACAAAAATTAAAGCGGTTAATTTACATCATTGATCCTGATATTCTTGGCTCCACTTCTAACAGGTCACAAACATTGAAGTTAATGATATACTAAAATGCTCAAAGACAATAATCAATCCAAGCCTAAGCTTATGCGTGCAAGCAGAAAACGAAACAAATGTAAAAAAAACCATTCGACTCATTCTATCGAAACCAATTTCCAGCAAATAAAGCCCGAATTATTTGATCATCTCTATATGCCTCCAATATCTATTTTCATCACATACACTTGAAAACTTAACATTCCTGTCAGCTGCTGCCACAGACTACCATTGCTGTTTTTGTATTACCTTCAGAATTTTCAAGGCCGCTCTCATTTTCGTCGCTATCTTCTTGTTCATCTTCTTCTCTTTCTTTGTCAACCTCCTCGTCACCTTCCTCATCGCTATCTTCGTCATCCTAAGATAAAACACGAATAAGTTTCAAAGGTGGCGATACAATTCGAAACTTCAGGTTTACTGCCTAGGAAGATTCACGATTTACCATTAACTATCGATACATGATATATACTTAGCGGTACACACAATACATTTACGTAAACGTTAGAAGTTTAAAAGTTCAAATGAATATTTTTAAAGATGCGTTCAACTATAAAAACGACGCAAACACGTACATCTGATTCGTCTTCACTATCATCGCCGGCGTTAGCAATTTTAGGCGCTTTAAGCTTTGCCTTCATGTTGTTCGCTTGAGGCTTTGTTTGTTTACCACCAAACGGAGTAATCGCTAAAATAAATAATTAAACTCTATCAGGAACTCATGCAAATTATCAAGTTGCACTGACGTAGTTTTCCATACACTGGCCTGGAATATAATATACGCCATGAACTGTAACTTTCAGCACTCGAATTAAACGACAGCCTGCATATTAATTGTTGCGCTATACCTTTGTGGACGTCCGGCGCCATTTTTTACCCGTATGGCACCGTCCGTAGTCATCCGTCACCGTGCGTCACCCGTACGGCGCCGTTTGCGTTCGATAACGCACGGTGACGGACGGCCCGTACGGGGTAAAGCACGGTTGCGAACGGACCGTACGGGTAAAGCACGGTTACGGACGGCGCTGTACGGGTGACGCACGGTGACGGACAGCCCCGCAGAACGAGTATAGCGCCACCCCAAAGGTGACATGCCTAGCCAAGAATGGGCGGTCTCGGTGTGGGTGTTTTCATGTCGGTAGGTTACCAAAGCACAACTCAAAGTCAATACCAGGTTTTTACTTTTTATGCCCAACATTCACAATCATCAAATGTCAACGTATCTGTTAATTTTCATAACTTGATTGTATTGGTTAACATGTAATTCTTCGCATATGCAATAAATTTGTTAAGTAAAAACAGCAAACAAGTTCAAAAACGCACTCAAGACTTTGACAAATTTCATTTTCACTTTCAGTAACGATGCAAAAGTTGCCGCCCAACCCTGGGTATGGCGAACGACTATTTTGCATAACAGACAGTTGTTTTATATTTTTTTCTTAATCAACATTTATCAAACTTGACATATAAAATTTTACTTTGACCAGCTTCTTCTTCGCTTCCAGAACCGCTTTCCGCACCATCATCAGCATCATTATCATCACTGTCATCGTTATCACTAGCCACAATCTCTCTCTGATTGAAATGTCCGCTTGGAAATCCTCTACCTCTTTTGCCAAATTCACCGCGGCCTGAAGACAGTACATATCTGGATAGGAACACCTATATAACCTTTTATTTATACTTCAACTTTCTGTATTATTTAGTTTACCTATGGTTTGAAATTTTAAACAGATATATACCAGCACGATTGTTCGTTGAAACATTCCGCTTGTATATACATCACAATGCAAAATAACATAATTTTATGTTAACTCACACGCGTTTTGGCAAATTGTGGACAAAATTTTTTGCACCGAAAGCAAAATAGTGAAAGCGTAAACTGAAAACCTGGAGTGCCACGGTCTCGGTTAAAAACCGAGAACGGTTATGATAAGTCTCGGTCTCGGCTCTGTCATTTTTTGGTTATCACCGAAATAATTAAAATTTTCAAAATAAATTATTTTTGATCTTTTTTGTACTTTTTTGTGTTTTTAACAGTTTTTGTGTTGTCTCGGTCTCGGTCAATATTTGGTCATCAGCGAAAAAATATACATTTTCAAAATAAATTATTTTTGATGCTTTTCGTAGTTTTTTGTGTTTTTTCACAGTTTTTGAGTTTTTCCTGAATATGAATACCTGCTCGTAATTATTGCGTAATTATGAAAATTCATATAGGTTCTTTTCTCTAACGAACTATATGCGACACCTGCATGTTGCAACAAGCTATAATTAACTTAGAAATCAAGACTAACCTTGTCCTCTGCCTCGTGTAAAACGAAATCTATTGCCTCCTCGATCTTGATTTCCTCCTCGCCCGCGAAACGCTTTTCCACCATCGTCCCGATTTATGAAGCTTCCGCTTCCACGACCTGAATGTCCTCCACGAAAACTTCTACCTGTTTCAACAATTAAAGCTAAAGCTAGTCTGCTGCAGCTGATATATAGTTGGAGGAACAAAAAACGTAAGGTCAGACGTTGTCGTTCAAATGTTTAAAAATACAGCAGTACCACAGTCTAAGAACGAAATACGCATGTACCATATTTCTACATTTAAATCCTTTCTAGGTGCACAACAAAAATTTACGCAAATTTTAGATTTGCACCAAATGTTGACGCATCACAACTCAACTCCATGTTATCGAAATGCACATGTCGCTTAACTA
Source organism: Enoplolaimus lenunculus (assembly GCA_030248215.1). Taxonomy (NCBI): domain Eukaryota; kingdom Metazoa; phylum Nematoda; class Enoplea; order Enoplida; family Thoracostomopsidae; genus Enoplolaimus; species Enoplolaimus lenunculus. Next base: position 126,017 of record JASANG010003684.1, on the reverse strand, counting down.
TAAACAAGAAAAGAAATCGAATAATTTCTATTAGTTTGAATTTTTAAAGCGATTAATTAAAACCATATAAAACTGTTCCTTACGAGGGGAAGTAAATCCTCGTTTGTGGTCGACTGAACCACCGGCGCCTCTGCCACCGCCAAATTTGTTACCACGAGGGGTAAAGAATCCTCCTCTTTGACCACCGCCACGCCCCCGGTCTTTAGCCATTACAAGTTATTAGTTAAGAAATCACAACAAACTGCAAAGGAAGACTTAACATATAGTAACATGTTTGACAGCAAAAATTAATCGAAATAATGAACCGGTCGGTGGTCGGAGATGAAGATCTGAACAAGTTTCTTCGGCGCTCATTCTGTTTAGGAAAAATCAAAGAACATGATTTCACGAAATTTCTGATTCTTTTCGTGCTTAGCTTGACCACAAATTCCGAAATGTATATTTGACATGTATAATTTGACTACATATATTCCAAGGAAACTTTTTGATGTTTACAAATTTTCATAAGGTGATACCAGACCTTTGGGTGACAAATTCGAAAAAATTCTCAATTTTAAAAAATAAGAATAGGTATATGTACGTATAAATATCGTTTGAATCGTCTGTGTGGTTAGGTATACGTAAAAACGTCGCTTGAAACGTATGTACAGAATAATTTTACATTTGTTTTAGGCAACGTAATACCAGAATTAATGAATAAGTTCCTGCAATTCTTTAACTTTCATAACAACCAGATAATTTGTATTAACAAATATAATTTTGATTTAATCGAAATCAATTCAATACATAAATGATACAGAATTTTTGTACAACATATAACTACAAGTAGGACTAAAATTAAAATTTCGAAATTTCGATTCCGATTGATTGTGCAATCGGAATGGGAACTTGTTTTGAACTGGAATTGGATCGATGAAGTGTAAGTATCCAAACGGTTTTATTTTTCTGCCACCTAAGTGCCTGTCAGAACTGCACGGCCGGGACGACCCTTTCTCCGAAGTACTGCAAATATAATGTTTTTTCCCTTAATTTCTCCGAAACATATGGCCACCGGCCACGCCGAGAATCGAACATCGGACCTGTCGCTCGCGAGCAAACACGGTACCCATTACGCTACGCGGCTGATATATTTTTCTACAATACTATATACACACGTGTATGTATGCGTCTTACATTGCATACACTACGTATGCACATACAGATGTTACATCACGTATACCACACGTATACCAACAGTGCCAACTCTAAAATTGCAGAAAAAATTGCAGATGTAAAAGAATTTTCAAGATTTTGCTACATTTTAGTTTTTATTTCATTTCAAACAGTTGCAGCGTATCCGTAATGAAAGAATGCAAGATATATACGTTGTTTAGAACTAATTTTGATCGTAAACTAACCGAATTTACGGTACTTGTAGAACGGAAACGGACATCAATTTTACTGGAAACAAACTTTGGTTACACCCTGGTATTTTGATTCTTCCAAGTTTTTACAGCCGCTGCATGTAATGCCACTTCATCAACATTTTACCATGAAGTATGAGGTTTATTTGCCTCCTCGTATCCTTATATCACTGTGAGTATACGCGGCTTGTGTATGTGCAGTGTGTAATGTTAAGACATATACCAGCAGAAGTATGATATCGGCCGCGTGGATTAATGGGTAATGCGCTTGACTCGCGAGCGAGAGGTCCGAGGTTCGACTCCTGGCGTGGCCATATCTTTTGGAGAAATTAAGGGGGAAACCAAATATATTCGCAGTACTTTGGGGAAAGGGATCGTCCCGACCGTGCAGTTCTGACAATCACACAGAACTATTTGTTAGTGACCCACCTTACCATGTGTCAGATTCTGCAGTATTCAAATCAAAAAGCAGTTCTAATACAAATATAAGATCTTTCTGCATCGGGGCAGCGTAATTGCTGTTTAGTTACTAATTCCAACCTAACCAACGTGGTTGATTATGCAAATGACCTTATTTCACTAAACTTCGAAAGAACATAAGACATAACACCTAGCTAGGGTATTTCTTCAGAACAGAAACCGCAATTGTGTCTAAGTTTTCTCCCGGACGAAACTTCACTTCACTGTTCACACTGTTCACCAGCTACCTGTAAACAGCTAACGTTTTGCTAACCACACATATCGTCGGGCCATTTATAAACCGCTGATCTATACCCTTGTGATATGTGAGAAATTGGGATGTGATTTAATTTTCTGTGGGATTTAAAGCAAGAATGATTTGTTATCGTTTCTATTGCTAAATTTTTTGATATTGAATAAGGTTTTAGTCGGCTAGCTAGTCTGTTGGCTGGTTTCGTTTTGAATAGCTTCATTATTGTTTTCCGTTTTGAAGAGTTTTTGCTATTGTCATTGTTGCGAGCTCGCGGAATCAACATTTTTCTTTTAATGCGACTATATCCTCCGGAGTGTCGCTTGACGGCAACCGTAACTATTGTTGTTGTCGTACTTTGGTCATATGTAGGAATTACTAGGTCGGATCCGCTGAAATCTCGGAGCACACTACAAAGTGCGTTGGATATCGTTCATGGTTATGCTAATACGTGGCAATTAAAAATTGCCGTGAATAAATGCAAAGTTGTGCGTTTTGGCTGTGCTAATGAACCTTTGAATGTTCGCTACTGTATTGGCAGCGAGGTCCTTGCCAGCGCAAATGAGGTAAATGATCTTGGAGTTATTTTCGAACGTTCATTGAAATTTTCTAGCCACTGTGATTACGTGGCTCATAAAGCGAACAAGACAATAAACATACTTTTTAGATGCTTCCCGTCGTTCTCACTATCCCAGTATATATCTGTGTATAAGTCATTTGTTATTCCAATATTGGATTATTGTTCAAATGTATGGAACCCTGTTTTGCTGTGTGATATTGACAAAATTGAGAAAGTACAGCGGTATTTTACTAGAAGACTGTTTCGTTTTGAATAGCTTCATTATTGTTTTCCGTTTTGAAGAGTTTTTGCTATTGTCATTGTTGCGAGCTCGCGGAATCAACATTTTTCTTTTAATGCGACTATATCCTCCGGAGTGTCGCTTGGTGATATTGACAAAATTGAGAAAGTACAGCGCTATTTTACTAGAAGACTATTTCAAATCTAAATTAGGAGACAAAACTTACCGTTCTAGGCTAGGGGAACATGAGCTTGAATCGTTAGAATATCGCCGACTAAAGTTTGATTTAGCCATGTTGTATAAGCTTATTTTTAAGGAACTTGATCTTCATATGGATAGCTGTTTGCAGTTATGTGGAACTTCTCGCACCAGGAAAAACGAACTTTGCTTGAATTTTCCGAAGTTCTTTAATTTAGCTGGTCGTGGTTTGTTCTTCTATCGTGTTGTCTCCTCCTGGAATTGCTTACCTAACAATATACATGGGCTCCCGGTTACCCGAGCAGATTCTCTTGCACAGTTACTTCGACGACTCCCTCGCGACGCACTTAAAATTTTTTGAAGTATGACCGCCATGAACAGTTAACCTTATAGATCGATTTCGATTCGATGTTAGAGAGGTTTGAACTTCTTTTCCAACTTATTTTATTCGCCTATTTATAATACGTATGTATGTTTAATCGGTGAATCAACTTTTGACATTTGACTTTGACTTTAGTACGATTTAATTCAGCCTTGTCTGGAAACTCGTTGCGAACTTGGGTTACTAAATTTTTCGTCGTAAAATTCGTTTGACTGCAGCGGTTGCAAACAATTTATGTTTTTGGCATTGTAAGTTTCCAAAGACGTGTTCAATCGAGGATGCGACTCAAATGGACGCTAAGGTGAATCAGTGTTGCAACGACTACGTTAAGAAAGAGAGTGTCCCAAGGGTAAGGAAAAGGCGGATACAGCAATCGAAATTTATTTGGATTTACCAATGTATGAGCTGGAAGAAAAGTTCGAGCGGTCACATGGAGGGCCAACAAGAGAGTGTTGTAGCGTCGTCGACTACTGTTCCGTTTTCCGCTGTTGTAGGAAAGAGCGCTGAGGAGGCGGACAAAATGGAACTCGTTCTGAGAACTCGCAAGAGGTGATAGGGGAGCTATCTGCGTCGAGCGGTGCCGAAATCTACGGTAGTGGTCGTGGCGACGCCACCCATAGCAGGTGCACCTGCAGATGACGACATTATGACTCATCTGTTAATTCCGTTGGTACGTAAAGACAGTCGCGAAAGAAAAATTGGATATATCGAAAAGGACGATAAATTTGGAAGCGGGGGTTAAAGCTTTTAAATATGAAAAGTTGGCGGAATCCATAAAACGTATGGGTCAGTTGTTAGCCGAGCGAAGGTAATGGGTCATCCACGTTAAAATGGACGCACATTTGTAAAAAATGTCCCTCCCTTTTGGCTGCCTGCGTTGTCCCAACCCACTCTCTTTGTACACTGTCTGAGGTGTCAATATATCCTTGTCTGAACCTTTAGACAATGAATATGCACTAGGCATAAATATTTACTTGTCCTGGCATCATTATCAGGAACTATTATTGTCCATAGTCCCTGTGAAGGGACTCAATTTTTTGCGTTCAATGATGTGTGTGAATATGTGTGCACAGCGTGCGTTGTTAAATCTGTGCGCTTGTACTAACGTGATGTCCTGACATCTTACAGACAACATGTAATTGGCCAGAGGTCCTTCCGAAAGAGTCTAGACAATTAACACTATCTAAGTACCGCTATGAAACTGAACCTGGCCTACAGCTAGGATGTGTATTTTGGTGGTGTTGATGGAACATTTATTACATCGGCATGTTCATTATAACGTGGATGATCCATAAGCTACTGGAATCGCGCGCGGAGGTCTGAGCTGATAAAACGCGTTTGATAAACCGATCTCGGTTGGAGGCTCAGCGCGTAGTCCGCCAGCTGCTTCTCGTGTGGACTCAATGGTGGATGTATATATTGTCTGGCGTTACTACAATAAATTCGGAGCTGTTGGCCAGTGCTATACCTAGTACCGTCGCCTGAAGAACTAAAGCGGAGGCAGGCCGTGCCGACGGGTTCGCCAGCGTAAGTGACGACGCAACAACGTCGAAGGATGCTCAAGCGCGTAATGTATCGATATCAGAGGATCCGCGTAAAACGACGGTTACTAAACCGGCGCATCGATTTTGAGGGCAGCACCGCCGTTGGAAAAAGTGCTACCATTGGACGCGGAGGTACCGGTTGTCGTGGTAACGGCGGAAGCGTTGAAGTTAGCGTCAGAATATACGGAGAAGCGCATGGAAGGGAAGTTCAAGCATAGTATGGCTCAAAAGACATCTGATTTGTCAAGACGTCTCAAAGTCGGTCGGATTGGGACTCAGAGGCGGTGATGTTCCCGGATATTTTGACAGAAAATGTGCTCGACGAAATACTACAGGTGTGAGGTATCGAGTTTATGGGTGTGACGCGGAATCGATTGTGGTCGCACATGCGGTTATATCAATTTCTGCTGATTCAGCGATACATTGAACAAAGGATCCGTTTACGGAAGCAGTACGAAGGCGGAAGTTGTGCCGCATTATCCAACTTTCAAGAAAATGTAAGCCAGTAGAAATTATTGGCACCAACTTGATAGATTCGACAGGGCCAACAGCAAATATATGCTGCTGGAGAGAGCGCAACTGGTCGATCCGAAATTTCCGGGGATGTATAATGATTTGATATGAATCTGTTGGACGATTCATGCAATTGGCTGTTTGACGTGAATCGGGAATAGAATCGCGTGCGTAAATTTGTGAATAAAGTGTCAATATGATGAACAAGTTGCAAGATGATCCGGATGAAAGCAGGTTGCGTAAGCCGACTGAAACTCGTGCAGAACGAGGAAGCTTTGGCACGATAACACTCGTCCGGAAGGCAATGCTATCGATCGTTACACGGAAATATACTTGCAATCCCCGGTGAAATAGACGATGATGAAGAAGAGGGTGATTACGCGGAAGACGTTGAAGAGCCGAATAGCGGGCGGTATGTCCATGATCCGTAATACTCGGGTAGCAAGGAGTCGCCTGAGCAAGACGGCGGAAACCGCCACCGCCGAAAATTCCGGGTCCAAGTCGCGAGTACGAACTGCCACCACAATCGGAAGACAAGCATATACAGTGACGAGAAGAAACAAGCGAACGTCGCTAGCAAGAGCAGCATGGTGCAGAGTGGAGTACGCGAACGTTCTTCGGCACCCAACGCAACTGCACATCAACGATAACAAGAAGAACAACGATATGGCAGACAACGGACACACTACGAATCGCGTGAACGGCGTAGGGTTTCGCGTGGCAAACAGTGGGCACGCGATTCGGGATATCGTAAAAGTCGGCGGGTTGAAGGAAGTCATGAAAAGCGTCGTTCTTTTGCTTTTGTCGTTGTTGCAAGTTCGTGGAGTAAATATTTTTCTTAATTCTCCGGATTGTCACTGGACGGCAGCAGTAAGCTTTAAAATAGTCGTAGTACGATTTAGTTCAGCATTTGACCGCAAACTCGTAGCGAACTTGGATAACTAATTTTCCGTCGTAAAATTAGATCAAGAATGCAGCGTTTGCAAACTTTTTATATGTTTTTTGCATTATGGTTCCGCAAATCGTTAATAAAGATTTATTCCGTGCCGCATTGATTCAGCTTTCGCAAATCTAGGGGAAAGCCCACGTCGAACTCCGTGGATAATCGAATTCCCTTCCGATCGGTGCCGAATCAAATTAGCCAGAACCAACAGTGTCGTACCTTAAAACCTAGGCTATCGATGTATTCTACACTCACAATATCAACGAATTCCATATCAAATTTTGTCCAAGCAAATTTGCTATTTTATCTACTGAACATTTGCTTGTAGTAATTGTTGCAGCCCGATCCGAAATAGCAGTGAACCAAATCATAAATTTGTTTTAATCCAGCTACAAGTCAACAGCAATATAATGTCGAACCCCGTTAAAGTTACTAGACTGCATTTCCCAATTTTCTTCTGAATCCCCAAAATTTCCACCAATTACTCCATAAAACACCTGCAACCTGTGCTGTAAAACAATTCAGCGCTACGCGCAACCCAGAACAACAATGCACGCCGGTTTACTTCACATCGGACTTTCCTGTGACTCTCTTAACTCCAACTGACTCTTTCCAATAACCAAACGCTTAATCTCGCAAAAATTCGACAAGTTCAGTAAAATAAAACAAGTAAACTCGAAAACAAAAAGAAAGCACCGCTGATTTTAGGTAACAGGTCTGATTATAAATTCCGGTGTCATGGTTTAATCCTTTTCCCGCTTAATTCTTCTCTCGGAAGACCTAAACTAATTTAATTCTTCACCGGAAGAACTCAACTAGTTTAGCTCTTCACCTGGAAGAATTAAACAAGCTTAATTCTTTCCCACATGCTGGTTTATCCCCCCCCAATTAATTTGCGGTTTAATTCTTCCCCTTGTATAATTTTCCGCCGGTTGAATTATAGCAGACTAATTCTTCCACAATTTTTGGTGGGTGCAATCGGAATTCCGGTTCCGGCATTTATTCACCTTCTGGTTACGGTGAATTTTTGCCGGAATTACAAATTCCGGTAGTGTTAAATTTTGGTCGTTTTTAAGTCTGCGAATCTTTGAGAATCCTTTTAAAGCCTCTTGTCCAAATAAATTTAATTAGTATGTAAAAATCTTGACAATCGCCGAAAACAAACTATCGAAAGTAGATTTCGCGTCTGTGGATAAAGTCTAGAATACAGCAGTTCTAGGGAATACCTGTCTTCAAATAAGGTTAATATATTTCACCAATACAACAAAAAAGAAAATAAATATTTCGGTTGCATGCATTTGTCACCTTCCGGATACGGCTTCGGTTTCGGTAATTTTTTCAAATTAAGGTTTTGGTTCCGGAGTCACGGTAAATTAATTCTCCCCCTATAAGCGCAAATATAGCCAAATATGTTATAAAATATTATTCAATGGCCACTCAGGGCCCAGGTAAAAATAAGATTGCGGTACAGCCGCCAAAACCTCGATTTCATACTTTTTGTGCCCTAAAGCAACGCCCAAGCCAACTTATAAGTTGAAAAAGAGACTAGGTGGAACCAGGGACTTCATTAAGGTGTGATTTAGGGTTTGGTTTTAGTTTACGTTTTAGTTTTTAAATTGAAATACAGTTCTCGAGAGTGACAGTGGTTATCGCGACAACGCTAGTATATAATTGGAGTCTTTGAACGCCGAACAAAAACTTTTGCCCAGTTATATGCAAATCTTCCAAAAACAAAGGGTCAGAAGGTACGGCCGCAAATCCGACAACTGGCGATTGAGTGGTACCTTGCAAAGCTTGGCGCTCAAGTGGAACGAACGACTTCAGTTGTCGGACGACCGGCGATTTTGCTAGCGACGACAGGCGGAGAAAGTTCGGCAACAAATTCAATAAAAACTCAACGGTTGGAACGTCAATAGCAATAACAGGGCACGGGACAGCAAAGGGAATCAGCAACCACGTAGGCGGAGTCAAGAACAGAATACGCAGGAAGAGTAGATTTTATGCGGAGGTTCCAAATTCGGCGCGTAAGCGTCATTTTTATTTGACTTGGGGTAATGTTAGTACTGGGGTTCTGGGGGTACTATTAATACGTCAATACGGAATGTTGTATAGGATTTAAAGGGTTGGTTACCTATTCATTACTCGGGGTACTGGCGGCTCTAGTACACAAGCGTACAACCGAAAAAACTTTTTACTAGCGAAGCTAGTTTTGTCAGTATTTTAAGAAATCTTTGAATTTTGGGGGACATGAAGCATAGGCAAACTAAGCAATATATATTGGTTAGTGCCTCATTTGTGAACTATAGTATATTTGGGGGGATTTAACGGAATATCTAACTGCAATTCTGAACTGGAGCTAATTAGCGTCATTGATTGAGATAGAACTTAAACAAAAGTTGGTGATTGAACCGGAGATATAACTAAAATCACGAACTTCTCACAAGCATTAGCATTAATTTAGCTGGCCCATGTATAGAACAGGGCCGGATCGTTTTCCGGAGGCGGCTATAATAGAGTCAGTTTAAGCTTTAGACTAATTTTTTTGCTTAGGCTTAGGCTTCGCTTAGGCTTACCGGCCCTGTTCTGTACATGGACCATTTTAGCTCTGTTGTTGAAAAGTTTGTGTCCACTTATCATGCAGCCACATTTTAAACATACAGAAGTATTTGCAAGCCTCCAACTTAAACTGGGGCCTTTCATAGACGTAGGCTGTCTAAACAGATGTAATCAACAGAGCCCAAGTGGGTCAAACTACGAAATGAAAAATATCAAACAAATTTTTATATGACCGGCATAAAATGGTGTTCGCACCGCATCAATTATGTTTTATGTGATCAGTAAACGTAGACATTATGAATTGGTCTTAGGCATCGCTTTGCGTACATAATGTGTACGCAGAAAGGTCAAGTTTCTTTTATTTCTGATATTCTAGAATGCTAATCTGATACGGTGCGCGCACACCTGGGACTATTCTAGCAATTTTTGCAGTATTTGCATTTTCCGTTTAGCGCTTTTTGCATTTGCCGTCGTACTGATTTTTAACAGTTTTACCGATGAAATCTAAGTATATTTTATACAGTAACAGACTTACACAGGGATGAACTCAAACCTAAAATCGGTTCTTTCATTTTCGTAAGGGGCCTACCACTTTATAACGAACAATTTTTGAATTTGGTTAATCAGCTAAAATTGCAACCAGTCCGCCTGCGATTTGCACGGCAAAGCAGATGACCAGTTCACCTTTGGTAACTACAGATATTTGAGACCCATTTTCAAGCTTAAACATAATTATGCCATAATTTTGGTATAGGATTGCTGCTAGTAAAAAAATTGAAATGACATGCAGCTATACACTGTAAATTCCAATGAATTGGCTATCAACTCAGCTAGAAAGTTTATTATTTTTAAGTTAATAACAGTTAACATTAACTCACTTTGAGTTGAATCGATTCTCACTCTGAGTTCAGTTGATTCTGGGTAAGTTGAATAATTAAGTCAGAGTGAGTTTGATTGACTCAAAATTCTGTGTTCTGAAAGTCCTAACTCAGAATGAGTGATTCAATTCATTCTGAGTTGAAATCAACTCATTGGGATTTACAGTGTAGTTTCTTGGAATATTTCACAAAGTGGCATATTAAATATAGTACGAAGGCCGTCTCGGCGGGAACTAAATGCAAAATTTTCACTTCAACCAGTCAATAACCTATAGAGGCAGTGCCCATGTACAGAACAGGGCCGGAACAGTAGCATAAGCATATTCCTAAGCCTAAGCCTAAACCTAAGCCTAAGCCTAAGCGTATGGATGAGCGTATTCCTAAGCCTAAGCCTAAGCCTAATCCTAAGCCTAAGCAAAAAAATTAGTCTAAAGCTTAAACTGACTATTATAGCCCCTCCGGAAAACGATCCGGGCCTGTCCTATACATGGGCCAGATGCAGTATAGGGTGAATTGAATGTAGAAAATCTATCGAATAATTATTAGAATGAATTCCTGGTTGAATTATTTATTGGCATTGTATATTATTTTAAATGCGGTTCGTCAGTCATACATAGAGTGCCTAACATACGATGACCGGTAAAAAATTAGAAACGTAAGTAAGCATAAGTAAAGGTTTATTAATGCTCAGCCTACTGGCCGTTCGAAGTGGAACCCACTCCGGTATTGGTCCCACAACAGGGATCAAAACCAAGATTTGTATTAAGGTTTAGCACTAAAATATAGGGTGACATGTTGGTCGCTTCGCTCGCGAGTTTTTTTCCCTGTCATATCTCGTCCCGTCCTTTTTAGATATTTCTGAATTCGCCACTGGTTCAGCCAATAGGCGGAAACTTATAAAACAAAGAAAACATTCGCGATACAGCAAAGTCGTGTTTAGATGGTTTGAAAATTTATGCATTTGCAAGTTATGCAAATGCAACAATGGGGCTTATATGTGTCGGTGTGATTAGGTATATACTGTATATTTTGGTACTGTAATGACCCGAATAAAGGGGTGTGGGGAAATAAGATGGGGGTCCCCATTTTGAGTCCGAATCAATAGGAGTCCGTATACCTAATAAGAATCCGAAAGCGGATAGAGTCCCTAAATCCTAATTAGAGTCCATGAAAGTCAGTTATTCCTCATTGTAGTGCATAAATGACTCCAGGACCAAATAAGATTGAATTCGAATCTTTAAGGCGCACTTAAATTGTGAAAGTACATTCCTATGTATAACCTTGCATCATCGCTCAAACTATTGATGCAAGACAAATAAACGTTCAAATTCAACGGATAGTTGCAGTACCGAATATATATCAGTTACGAAGGGTGGCGGAGCGTGGGTTAAAAATAAATAACAGTCCGTAACCGAATAACAAGGGGGGTACCCTCTGGAGAGGCCAAATAAATATCAGTCCCCCCTCTTATTCGGGTCACTAGATTATTACTATTCGTTAAAAGCCTTTATTGTGGATTGTTCACCTTCGACTGCACCTTGGCATGTATAATCTGATTAGGATATGTGCTTAAAGGTTTATAATGGTTTACTGTATGCGATTGTATTTCAGCAGGTTTTTGTTCTGAACTATTGTATGAATATTTTCTCCTGTTTTCACAACTCACTAAATATTGCGTGAAAATCGTAGGCTTCGCCGACATGGTTCAACTTTGTAACTTTTCGATGGAACAGCCAATTGTAATTTTATAACAAAACAGGGTACATGATTTAAAGCGATTAGTTACGATTGTAAAGACGCAAGCTTTCCAACTTTTCAAATCGTTGGGCTTTAATTTGGCACAGACCTGAGGACTTGAATCAAACTGCAAGATACTTAATCAAATAATATTTTTATACATCGCGCCTGAGTAGCCCTTTGTTTGCAAAAATGACACAGCGATTGACAAAGTCTGTACAAATGGTAAATTAGTCGTATTCAATGGCAAGTTATAGTGCTAAATTTATTTTAAAAGAAATTTCACGTGTCAGTTTTATCTTCTAGTAGTGTGTATCCATGCACACTTTCAGTTAAGGATTGTTATTTATTTTCAACTCGGGTCAGCCATCCTTCGTTACTGATATATATCCGGTACTGCAACTATCCGTCGAATTAAACGTTTATTGATCTTGTAGCAATAGTTTGAGCGATAATGCAAGGTTATATTTAGGAATGTAATTTCAAAATTTATGTAAGCTTTAAAGTTTCGAACTTAAATTATTTGGTCCTGGAGTCATTTTTCGCTACACTTAAGGATAATTGACATTTATTGACTCTAATTAGGGTTTAGGGATTCTATCCGCTTACGGACTCTTATTAGGGATACGAACTCCTATTGAATGGGACTCAAAATAAGGACCCCTCTTATTACCACCCTTTTATTCGGGTCACTACAGTATTTTGACTCTCGGCTGCCTATTAAAGATATGATTCTTTCCTTACCGAAACACCCAAAACTAACGCTTTATTGAATCCTTACGGTTTGGTTTAGATATAGCTGTAGTGATACTGTTTGACACCCCGAAAACAAAATCCTACCCGCGTCGCTGCTAGCCGTTAGTAAAAATAACAGGCGTGTGAAAATTGTGATTTGCTCTAGACGAGTTTACTGTACAGGAACAGGAAGTGTATAATGAAAAAAGTGTTTTTTGAAGAAACAAAATATATTCACTTCCCGGTTGATAACCTTCAGTAGAAAAACAATGCTGTGTACGCTACTTCCTGTCTTCTTCGTGTTAGTTTTTGTTTCATGAAGCCATATCTCAAGCCTTACCATTAATTGTACCCAACATTCTGGAATTACTTAACGTCTGCTGACCAAGCCGCATGGTACAACCGGAAGTCTGCCACCAGCTCCGGCAGAAAATCGACCTCCGACTCCGGTAGAATTTCTGCCGGAAGTAGTCACAATTTCGGTAGAGAAATTTTGCAGAATTTTACAAATTTTGTTTGTTTTGTACTTTTTAACTTTCGGTACAGTTATGAAGAAAAAATTGCCGACTTCGCAAAAAAAGCATAAAATTAAAACATTTAACAACACCGTACCGGTATTTGCTAAAGTTAGCGAATTAAACATTTTAACTACCCAATGTCGCATCACCTTCGGCTTCACCTCCGGTTCCTGCAAATTTTGTTGACCTCTAGCTCCGATATTTTTTTACCTTCGGCTGCTAACTGGACCAGGGTTTATTAACCTCTTTTTGAGTCACATGAGTGTTTTAGTTTTAGCCGAGATCTCTTAATTTTAAACAGGAATCAGTGCCCTGGATCTTTGACAGAGAGGTGTTTGCCATCACCAATCATATGTAATTAGTTTGAGCTACGGGTCCAGGTCCGGAGGTTTCTTTACGTCTTGGCGTCACATAGTTGTTAAACGCTGTGCATTATAATTCTATATTTGACGAACATAGTTCGCGCTAAATTGCTTATATTGTGGATTATGTGGGAAGTGGGTTACATTAGTCGTTCCTGTGATAAACATCCCAACTGTCAGAGTATTTACGAATGTGAATATCACTATGCCAATCGTAGTGGGACTACATTCATTGAGCGAAGCTCGAACACATGTAAGCAATAAAGGTGATATGCAAATTAGTTATTAGCTAACTATTCATTTATCGGTTGTACAGGTTTGTAAACAATTTATTCAGATTCCTCGCACCCAAAAACCCTTCAGTCCCCCTGATAATTATTGAAATAATTTAAAGTCTTAATTTTGTCTTCTCAATTAATGTAATATGCATATAAGCTCTTAGCTAACTATTCATTTATCTGTTTTACAGATTTGTAAACAATGTATTCAGATTTCTCGCACCCAAAAACCCTTTATTGCTGAAATTAGACTTCTTATAACCGTAATGATTAGTGAAATATGGTAAAAACACCTAATTTACGCTCTTCAATTATGCTTATAAGCAAATTATCTATTAGCTAACTACTCAATTATCGGCTTTGGAGGTTTGTAAACAATTTAATCAAAATCTTCACACCCAAAATCCCTATAGTGCTGAAATTAGATTGCATTTAACCCAAATAATTACTGAAATATTGTGAAAAAATCCTAATTTAGGCTTATAAATTATGCTAATATCCAAATTAACTATTAGCTAACTACTCAATTATCGGTTTTGGAGGTTTGTAAGCAGTCTACTCGGATTCCTCGCATCCAAAACCCTTTAATGCGGAAATTTGAGTGCTTGCATAACTGTAACAATTAGTGAAATAATGTAGAAAAGTTCTCATTTGGCTTAACTAATTATGCAAATTAGTCTGTAGTTAATAAACGGCTTGAAATTTTAAAACCCCAATACGGAGATAACACTCCAAAATAATTGGCTTTCAAACAAAAAAGTTTATCAAAATCGGTTCAGCCGTTCCTGAGATTCTTTTCGGACGGACTGACGGACAGGCGGACAGGCGGGCGGACAGACATCCACCTTTCGACCCCAGAGTACAAAAAATAAAACGCTCCGCTCAATTATGCTTTTAATCAAAAGACATGACACTTTCCAGCGGACCTGAAGCTCCATGAACGAACCATTTAAAATTCAAAGTATGCCCGTTCTGATACAGATTTTCATTTTTCATCGCACTTCCCATCTGGCAAAACAATTCATATATTCGGCAGTTTAGAAAGTTTTAATAACGGCTAGTTTGTTTTTGCTAATTATTGGTTTCACCGATACACTACGAACCATCCCTGTACTCGATTGTGTTATGAACAGTAATCATTCTTTAACCCGGCAGTCAACAGTGCCCCGACAAATGAACCTTACGTAAATATTTAGTCTGGGATTTTATAAAAAATGTATTTTGACGACGAAAAACATTTGAAAAATCAACTACTGTTTGTTTATGGTTGAACTTAAAATTACTCTCCACTTTCGGTTTGGCGTTGCGTGACTTTTTAACGGTATAAAAAGAATCTTGCGAGCCAGTATAGGCCATATTGACGCTTATTAAACTTTGAATTTTGTTTATGAGTTAAATAGCTGCGAGATCAAACACGTTCGCTGCGTGATAAATTCATTTTATATTGATTGTTATCAGTGTGTAACTGGATATCGTTTCCGTATTTTTACTATCCGTTTGGCGTGTATACCCTGGTTGTTATAGATTTACTTGTAATCCATTGTTGCGCTTAAGATGGTAATAGGCACTATAGGGTTCGGGTTTTCTTCTGAGAATGGAGCCGAATCATTTTTTCCGAAAAATAGATGACGGGGCTAACACAAACAGTTAATCGTCTACCGGACTCTCGCTAGCGGAACCATCTGTAGTGACGTCTGTAAACCGTAAAAAACATGCTGAATTGAACAATTTGTGACTCAAAGAGACTTGTTTCATGAAATATATATTTACATTTTTTGACATATTTCAGCGTTTACATCAAAAAATGACAATTTCATTGGCCGAAAATAATTTTGAACGACTTCACGAAATAAAGCGTTTTGCCTCAGGAATTTAGGAAGGTTCCACCAATGCCGCGGATAATAGGGTAACCGCGGGCCTCTGTTCCGAACTTGAGAGATGTGCCGCCTGACAGGAGTGTACTCTCTAAAAACTTTAACTTGATTTAAGCTTAAGCTAATCCACCAGTATAAAACTAACTTTCTAGATTAACAAAAGTAACTGGTAGGCTTATGCTTAAACTCATTTAAAATCTTACTTACTTTCAGTTTAAGCTAAACTTAATGAACTCTTAGATACACCGACTGCACTTGTTACTTAAACTAAAAATAAGTTTACTTAAACTCGTGTTAAACTTAAAAACACGTTAGTTTAAGTAAAACTTAAAATTTTAGTTTAATTAGTCCGTCCAGCCATTTAAGTTTTACTTAAACTAATATTCAAGTTGAGTTAAGCTATAATTTAAGTTTAAGTTTTTAGAGAGTAATATCAGATCCAAACATAAAAGGAAATAAACGCGGGAGCGCAATGTATAAAGGTGAAGGAACACTCACGAGCAAAGCGAACTGAAGGCCAAATAAATATGAATGGCGCGGCGGGTAACTGCAATTGCGCACCCCAAACTGTTTTGAAATTGCACGTCGGGCGGATTTATCAAGGCTTCCAGCCTGCAGGGGCAGGAGGTGGTGGTCACGGCACTGGTTTTATTTTTATATCACAATTATAGAGCATAAAGCAAGGATCTGCGGTACGATTGAAGTATTTAGAGCAATTTCAATCGAGAATGCTGAGAACAAAACTTCTCCCTGTGGCAAGTTAAAACATCTCAAAGTCAGCATTATATATTGCGGTCGGTACAATTTATTCTGACAGACAGTTAATATTCAATATTTGGCACTTTATTCCCACAATTCTTAAGCGATTTAAGTCCAAAGTTACGTTTCGTAACATTGGAAACGAGAGGTCAACAAAGTTAGCCGGCGTCGCATGGAAAAATAAACCCCCCAAAATTACCCTCGGGCCGTTTTCATGGGTGTCCGATTTTCATAGTAGAACTGTCGTGTAAATAAATGACCCACATTAAGAAAAGAAGAGAACCCCGGTCATTTTTACACGGCCAATATAGGAATGAAATATTGACCTTCATGCAAAAATGACCCCCGTTTCAATTAAGCCAAGGGTTGCAGCAAGAATGACTAGGCTAAATATATTAACGCCCCTTCCTTGATAGATAACGTCATTTTGATGTTATTCTTGCATATGCCTGATGTCCTCGCTATGAAGTCGAGCGAAATTAACAGTAACAGATATCATAGTTGTTTATGCTTGTTACGTTTTAAGTCTTTGATGATTATGTTAAAATTAGTATAGACATCGGTATCGGCATAATGTAGGTTTGGCATCTACAAAATGTGAAAATACGAATCGGTATTGGCATTGGCAAATCTTTGGAGTCGGCACATCGCAATTGTCTAGTTGAGTTTGAGACATTGTACAGTAACATAGCCCACATATCTCTGAGATAAATGGCTAATACTTCACACATTAAGAAATTATCTCGAAACCATTAATGTTGGCTTTGGCACTTCCTCGGGGGAGTGGACTGGACCAACCGCAACTGTCCCACCAATAAATTCTTGATTTACCATTGCAAAAGTGCCTGAAGTTGAATTTTGTGGGGCTGGCAACCCTAGGTACGCCCTGTTTTACCGTAAGATGATGCAGTTTCAGTCGCGAATATTAAATATTTGAAACAGATTTGGGGTCTTGACGCCGCATTCCTTATCTGTGATCACACACCTAGGCATAAAATGCACAAGTAAACCTTCGCCCTTAACAGTTCAGCGATCTGTGTTCCCAAAGCAAAATCTTTGAGATTGTTTTGAATTTTCCAGTGAATTTTTTGTCGAACTTTTTAGATTAGCTACATCATCTATTTGTCAAGTTACGAGCGGTAAGAGTGGTTTACTTAGTTTTGTTATTCAAATTAAGCTTTCATTGTGCTTATTAGTATTCGCCAGCGGGAAGAAATTTATTTTCACAGAGGATAATTTTAGTACAGTGTTGTGTAAAATTGACCGGAGGTCTCTTTCTAGTGGGGGTCATTTTTTTCATGCGACGCTGTGTAAACTTAATGGAGTCTCGCGCGATAGTACTATAAAAATCGCGCCCCATGATAATGTGCCCTCATTTTTTGGGCTAGTAAACCTTATATCATCATCTAAGTTGACTATACCTTTAACATTTAAGCATTAAATGTCAGTTTTATTAACAATCCGAGGGGCGGAAGCTTTTTGGTGGCACTAGAATAGAATAAGCTTAAGCTTTAGACTATTTTTTTTGCTTGGCTTAGGCTTAGGTTTGGTTTAGGATTAAACTCATTCGTACGCTTAGGCTTAGGCTTCGGAATAAGCTTATACTGTTCCACTCCTGTTGTTTACATTGACCGAAAAGTCAAAGAGGGTCCAGTGTACGCAAAATCACAAAGTATTTTGATAACCATGATAAACTCTTTGTTTATAATATGACAGGCATAATCGTTTTCGGTTACCGTTCTCAATTTTAGATAAATACCAAAATTGTCACTAGTTAAACACAAAACCATATATCATTTATGGTCAATGCTGTAGTTATCAGTCTACTATGCGTTTCGCTTTGAGATAAACTGTACGAAAGACTTCGGTAATTTTTTTACAAACAAAGATGGAACACACTACAGTTTGAGTAATGTTATTTTTTCATAGCTTTCATACAGCCTACAAACGGCAAAACTTCTATATTAACCCGGTATATTCATCGTCATCCGCCACGTCTTTTGAAACGGCTACAAGTGTCTATAGGCGAAAACTAATTGGCCACGTTTTCAAGCAAGTTTCTGTCGCCGAAGTTTGCCATTTGTAACACTTTTGTTTACGCCTAAAGTAGTTCCATTTTGAGTTGTTTCTAACTATGTAACGATGTCTTTCAAAACCAGCACTATTTGCTTTGCGAGCATATTTTTTGAAACTAATCGCACTCTGGGGCGATGAAAGGATTTCATTTTCGTGGGTACAACATTTTATCTGTTTATAGGTTATCGGCGAACGAACACAACGAGCGAGAGAAATTTTTTGGAGTTCGAGAATTATGTATGTTTCATTATGACACCTGTATGTTATTTTAAGCCTCTTCACAAAAATCGTAGGGCGCATTCGTCCAATTCGTCCATCTAGGACGCTCGTGAAACGAATTGCTTATAACCACGTCATAAAAAAGTTAAATTTTATGAGTTTGTACAAAGGTTTTAACATATATACCTATAAAGGCTTGGGCTCAGTAACAATTCGGATAATTTTGACATTTGTCAAAATAGATAGAAGCCGAGGGCACTGCAGTGACTTCAATAACGAATAGAACCGTTTGCGGGGAAACATAACATAAAATACTCAATGAACGCTTGCGAGCGAATCGACCGAGAATTCAACCGCAAACAGGAATTCAAAGTCAATTTTGACATTAAAATCATGATACATTTTTAGGAGATGCTAAATAAATATCAATTTCCTATTATTCGGGTTGCTACTGTACGCTCAGGCTTAACCTTACACTTAATAGGCTTTATGCGAAGCAAATGCAATATGCCCATGCAATTGGTACTTTTTTCAAAGTAACAGCCCACAAACGATATGATACCTTGTTTCTATATTAATAGAAAGTTGAGCTTTCAATCACGAAAATACAACGATCAATTAACAGCATTATCCGGCTCCGACACCCATGTTAATATTTCCGACACCCTCTGGTTTGTTCCTGTTGGGTATTTTGACTAGACCGGCTACTACTTGTTGAAGTTGGAATATCGTTAATTGTTTCAATGCCCAGCGATGAGCAAAGCACGCATTGCGGATATATGTGAAAACTTGACTGCTTCATTTTTGCGTTATAAATCAATGCTTCCAAATCGTGGCCGTGTGAAAAATAGGGATAGAACGTTTTTCTGTACGACTGCACACTGGAAAAAATGGTGAGTCAGATTGACTCTCTTCCAAATAGGCTCTACGGAGCTACACAAACTGTGAGTCAAATTCGACGCCGCCAGAGTCAAACATGATTTTAAGTAAATTTATGTCATAGCATAGTTACGCATAAAAATTTGCGAAATTCAAACGGTATACATTGATTTCGACACCACGTGATCTATATATAATTCGAACTCATGCTTTGAATAGGAAATAAGATTAAAAATATCGCTGTAATAGTTCATTTAGTTGGCCCGCTAGGCATTTCATGATTTACTAAAACTTATATTTGGGTGTAGTTAATGTTTAACTAGAAATTTAAATTGAAGATTATAGGATAAGTAAGCACTGCTTTAACCGTCATAATCCAGGCGGACCCGCAGCCGCCAGAGGGAGTATGGACACTCAGCGTCTTTGAAAATTTTATCTCGCATTCAAAAGTTTCAAGCACAGTTGCAATTCATCGAAACCCATTGTATGCTACTCCATAATAAATCTTAATAGCCCCCTACAAGGTGGACTGGCTACGGACCAGAGTCAAGGTTAAGTTTTAGATTGTACCATGCAAATTAAGACAGTTATAATCGAAGATATCTTTAGCAAAGGTTATTCAAATTATACAATTGGTACCCTTAAACATTCTGGTACCTTAAACTATTCTACGTTTACCTCGTAACTTGTAATCTATCAGCTCATGCGTTTAAAAGGAAATGAGAGGTAAAAGTGTAAATTTAAACATTATATTTTTGATCTATAATCGAAAAATCATGCTGTGACCTGTGTGCCGTATTAAAATTTGACCTGGTTATGTTGTTACTTTTTAAAAAAAACATATACGCGTGTCTAGGTCGGAAATTATATAAAGAGCTTTAGCGAGTGTTTCACAGACATGAGTGCTTTAATGCCATTAGGGTCTTTCGGTTTAAGAACACCTACATTTAAAGTCAATCTGTTATTTAAAGTTTTATGAAATTGTCCGCGGTCGTTCGCACAGATAGCAGCGGTTACGCATTGTGTTTACGTTTTAACGTTTGTTTATCGTTTTAAATATTGGCAGCCGAATTGATTTCAGTGAAAGTTTAAGAAAAAGTCGCGGAATACATGAGCATTGGAGGGTACACCTATGTTTAGTGAATTTAAGCTTGTGCAAAAAGAGCTAGAGCTGGCGGCTTCAAACGTATATTGCCAGTCCAAAACATCGTGTTGAACGTTTGCCTTGCCAACAAGCCAGTGACGGAGTCAGAAATTTGTGATGGGTGGCCGCTAAATATATAGCAGTGAAACAACCTGATAAGTGAAGGAAGCGAGCAGCCAAGCGAAATTTTAGCACTAAATTTTGATACAGAGTTCTGGTTTTGCGTTAGTCCAGCAGGATATACGATCTCTATGTTTATAAGGGTTCCGGTCGCGCTCCTTTATCGATCTACCAGTGAAATAAAAATATTAATGCAATGTTTAATCATTTTACTATCAATTTCATATTTTCGAAATAGAATCTAACACAAGATTGCCCCGTCGCGAAAGGTTTACTATGAAAGTTTCGGCCAATGTTACTTTTAGGGCCGTAACAGTAGAATAAGCGTGTTCCTGAGCCTAAGCCTAAGTCTAAGCGTTGCAAAAGCGTATTCCTAAGCCTAAGCCTAAACCTAAGCCCAAGCTTAAGCCTAAACAAAAAATGCAGTCTAGGATGTAAGCATACTCTTTTTACAGACACACCAGAAAACGGGACGGCCCTAAAAGTAACTCAAACAGCCAAAGCAAGAGCTTTAAAATTTTGAGTCCCTACAACGGGAGCCTAAAATTGCGTATATACTTTGCCTAAAATGTACGGTTTCACAGAGATCAATATATCTTAAATTTTTACTTACTAATATTCCCTTATTGGTAAGAAAAAGCTGAGATTCAGGTTTATGTTATGAGAAGACCTACCCAAGCCTTTACTTAAGCCTAAGCCTAAAGTGCTAACATTAAATGTGAGTAAAAGCGTACAGCAACCGGGACATATGGGATTTCTGGAGTGACATGACAAAACAGCGCTTTGAATGCACTTTATCCTCCATGCACAACATTTCGATCTCGCCTCTGTTGCAAGTTATACACTGCCAGAGGTGTAGCCAGGCGGGAGTTTCAAGGATCGAACAACCCCGTTTTGATTTTTATCCTGAGGTTTTTAGACATTTCCGTAGACAACATAGGAATGCCGTTCACAATCTTCATAGGGCGTCACTCGATTTATGAAATCCTGGCTACGCCCATGTACACTGCGTGCAGTATTTGTGTTTCGTGTTGGTTAACATTTCTTCTGAAAAGATTTATCACCGCGAAAAGTTATTAATTGTCACTATGTCATTTTTTAAAAATCGCAATAGGCTGCTTGCGTGCCGTGTGTGACTTGTATGCAGTGGCATAATTGTTATTAAGGTTAACCCCTTCTCACATTGAGTTGCCTATAGGCAACTCAGCGCAGTGTATATACGTTAAATAGTATATATCGCACCGGGTTTAACAATTGCAACACGTATACATAGTACTAAATCACCGCAAGACGTGAGAGCCTCCTCGGGCTCGAGCGTCAAGCTTCTATAGCTGAGTGGTGATGGTATACGCCTCCCACTCCAGTCACTGGAGTTCGAATCCGAGCATAAAAGTAGGTCTCAGGGGAAATAGAAAATATTCATGTGAGAAAGGGTTAAAAGACTTTAAGTCTTACAACATTTTGGTTGTTAATACGAATTAGGCAAATATATTTAGTAGGTTATCGGTCTAAACACGCTGCATACAACGCTTATTTCATCAGACTATTTATGTCGGATTCACTTTATAACCGGGCCAGATTGGGACATGTTTTATCCTTAAAATTTCTCGCACATAAACAAAATAACGATCACATTACTTTGAAACCAGACTCAAGGTTGTGAAAGTGTTTTAGTTTACCTAACATAAGCTTATTGCTTGTTTGGGTGCCACTGACATCAAACATCTTTACCATGAGTTAGGTGGTTTGACGTATCGCCCTTAACACGACACGGCAGGGCAGGCTGTAAAATGTCTAGTTTGGTCAACAACCAAAACAACCCAAGGGAGACCATTGCTTCAGCCTAACGCAAACGGCCGTTCCCGAAGAGATCTGGCACACCGCCTGATAACTGACGATGTCAATCATCTCCTACATCATCAGGAGCTGTCTGCGTATGACGAAGTTACCAGGCGTGCACGGCTGTTCGAAAGCTGAAATCCGTTATACAGATACAACAGTCAAACATGATTTTGGTTCATTTCGCTCTGTTTAGAGCAGATCTTCTGATTTCCAGCAGACAAAACCAGTATTAATGTGCCCGTGATTTTGTTATGTACGGGAAACTTTCAAAAATATTCATTTGGTTTAATATAAGTTAAAAATTTCTGTAGCGTGAAATTTTATAGTTTCGATATTAAATTTGTTCTGCGATTCAGCTTGCGATACAATTCTGAATTCAGCCCTGCGTCTGGATCTAGAAGATTTTAACTTCTAATTTTAACGTTTAACGGCGCGGTAAACTAAAACCCGAAGCATTTTCGTATAGACTAAACAAAACCTGTTGAAGCTACACACAAAATAAATTGTCATGAAATTTCATGACTCCTACTTTCTTACATTTTCAAGACATTAATGTCTTGTTTTCAGACATT
This sequence comes from Enoplolaimus lenunculus, assembly GCA_030248215.1. Taxonomy (NCBI): domain Eukaryota; kingdom Metazoa; phylum Nematoda; class Enoplea; order Enoplida; family Thoracostomopsidae; genus Enoplolaimus; species Enoplolaimus lenunculus. Next base: position 102,976 of record JASANG010003684.1, on the reverse strand, counting down.
AAAAGCCTTAAACAGCTCAGAGATTTGTGTCTGAAATGGTTAAAACATAAGTATCTTTATAGTCAAGAAAGACCATTGCAGGCATTCTGAATCCTTTTACAACCTATTTTCCAGTCCCTCCCACTGCCCACCCCGTCTCCTCAACCTCCTCCCTAAACTGATTGAGGTGGATGACAATGGGGGTAAACCAACACTTTTACGCACACTTTTGACGTCGAATCAACATGGGACAAACCGTGACCCGCTTGTGTCTGTTATAACTTGAATCCTGCACTGCCCCCGCAATATTTATGCAAAAAATTTACCGGTAAAAATGATACTTTCCAAAGCCTATGGTGTCATGAACCTAACAAAACCGATTTTACAGGATAATTCTGCCAAAACGACACAACTGGGAGTTTACAGCTCAACAGCGGCGATTACGATAATTGGTGCCGCGTGTTTTGAGGTTTCACATTCAGCGTCCCAGCGGTCAAATTAATATTTAATAGCAACAAAGCGACGTTCCCCAGGTGTTATTGCTCAAATACGTTAATGAGTTTAATATTTAATCAAAATATTTTTTATTTTTGGCTTCATGGTGTGTAAAATGGAAAGTGATACGAGAATGTAACCAGCGAACGAAATTTCTGGTGAAACAAAAAATGTATTTGCAACCAATAACTGATGTTTACAGTAACCTTTTGGACGGTACAAGTCGCAGCAAATTTTTGTATTAAATGTTACGTCAGGGTATAATTTTTCGAAATGATATTTTGGCTATACTCCTGTTTGTGTTTTACGCTGAGTTAAAACAAGGCCAGTTTACTCAAACTCTACGTATTTAATACAAAATACGTTTACGACTTATTATTGATTTCTGTGGCGTTTCTGCGTCGGTCATATTAACGATAACTGTGTTCACCTACGCAATTTAATAATTGTTTTGCTTAAACTAATTGTCTAGAGACAGGCCGGTAGCCAGCTCACCTTGCTAGGGGGCTAAAAAATTTTCAGGAGAGGCATTCAAGGGTTTATGACTTGCAAACAAAGTTGAAAATTTTCTAGGGGGGTCAAAATTGTCCAGGGGGGCTGAGCCCCCGGTGCCTTCCCCCTTGGCTATGGGCCCGTAATCCTGTTGTAGTCAGCTCACCTTGCTAGGGAAACTAAAAAATTTTCAGGAGAGGCATTCAAGGGTTTATGACTTGCAAACAAAGTTGAAAATTTTCTAGGGGGGGTCAAAAATTGTCCAGGGGGGCTGAGCCCCCGGTGCCTTCCCCCCTTGGCTATGGGCCCGTAATCCTGTTGTAGTCAGCTCACCTTGCAAGGGAAACTAAAAAATTTTCAAATAGGGGCATACAAGTGTTTTTATTGGCTTACAAGCAAGGTTGAAAATTTTCTAGGGGGGGCCAAAATGTTTCAAGGCGGACTCAGCTGCCTGCCCCTCCTTTGGCTACGGGCCTGGCCGGACTGAGCCAAAGCCTCGCCAGTTGTGGAAAGCGTGCCAGTGCCCAACGTTGTTGAGTACACGCGGCAGGTCCAATTTACTTCAAAACAGGTGTGGAACCAAATGGTGATGTAGCAGCGTACTATGTAGCGCAAATAAGTATGCGGTGATCTCTGTATTAGTATTATTTCATCAACACACAAGTCATTATTTTCTAGTTTAACAAGTCAGTATTTTCTGGTTTAACTTATTTTCCCACAGAGTAAACGGTGGGCAACTTTGACAATTCTGTACATGTAAATTAACACACAATGCACAACGTTTAACCATTATTACGCGTATGCGCAGAGCAAATTCTCCACAAGACGAGAGTCCGCTTAAGCTCTCAGCGTTCAAGCTACAGCTGAGAGGTGCGCAAGCTATTGAACCTGCGCCAGCGTGCCTATTTTATTATTAAAAATTAGAACCGAACTGTTCTAGTCAGGGTAAGCCAGAAGCTCATAGGATCAATGTTCAATGAAAATTGAATATTTTCTAAAATTTATTGTCTAATATATGAATAGTTTTATGCCGGGACATAGCCGGTATTTTGAAAATACGCGGTTAATGCGTTCTGTCAAAATTTCGCAAAAGGAATTTTATGTGTAAATTTTACGTAAAACTGTTGGACAGAAATGAAAACGAAAAGTGTTAACTCGTAAGGAACCGGCGTCTATCCTCTTCGGGTTGCGGTTCCATTTTTTGTTTTTAAATTTTATGTACGTAAATTTAAACTAAATGGCACCTGGCACACCCACGGAACCCAGTAAAGTTTTATTAATTATTTATATACTGATAAGATTTCACAAAATTATAGTTAGTCTGAAAAAAACTTTTACCAACACATCTTTCATTAATAATAATGATATTAATTATACATACACACATATATTATATATATATAAATATATAACGATCGCTAGATCTCTGTAACCTATAGGGAAAACCATGCACCGCCAATATGGTGCACCTGCGATGAATCTATAACCAAGGTTGTACAGATAGAGGGACTGAGGTGGGTTGACCACCCAGCTTGAAATTGTTTCTATTAAAAAAAAGGGCGCTGCCTGATTGAAGCATCGTTAACGGTTTGCCATTGTTTTTGCTTAAGACGCAATATTTTGTTCGTTGTTTCGGTGCCGGCTACAACAAAATTTTTAGTATAAAACAACCTGTATCAATAGGAAGTACGAAAATTACCCGTAGCGCAGTACGGCTTTTAATATAGTGATTAGGTTCTTAATTAAAAATAAGCTGCTGCCAATTCTGAAGCTTGTTTGGTATACAGCAGATATAGCAGCAAAGGTAATTTTTGTAAAAATCGTATTTCCCATAGGAAATTGAAATGTTCGATATTTTGAGCCGCGCAACGAAAATGCGAGCAAGTCATATTATATAGGTTGTTCTACGATTTGCGTTATAATTAAAGCGTAGATAACTTTTTGCTGCTAAAATTTGAAAAATACCCAGCCTAAAATGCGTATATATGCATTCTTTGTCCATTTTAGAATTATAGGTTCGACTGAGGAAGTTAAAATAATGAGTTAATTTAAAAAACACAGTACTTCCATTACTGTTCGCCGGTTTTAGAGCTGGCATTAAAAGTTAACCTGTTCACTAGCGCACACTGTTGAAATGTTCAACTCTGATCAACATGTTTTGGTAAATTAAATACTCGGACTACTAAAGCTTTATAAAATTTCAATTTTAAATTTGAAAAAACTTGAATTCCCTTCGAAAAAAAAAGATTTCGCTACGAAGTATTATTTCAGAAATAACCACTCAATTATATGTTAACACTGTGGGTTAATGTATAATCGCTTATATTAAATTTTCGTTTCCTGACAAACCGCGGGCGGTGTATTGTCATCGGGGAATGTCTGCCCGGCAATTTGGAAATATAACGACTGCATCAAATGATATTAAAATTGCTTTCAGTCTACTATATATATAAACTTTGGCTTATTAATTTGTGTAAACGGTCGCTTAATGGCCGACGAAAATACAACAACAGTAATTCGGGTTAAACTAAAAACTGGTGTCATTCCAAATGCTGGAAGATTTTCGGTTGTCAATTTTTTGTGTTTGTGTTTTCTGATAGAAGCCATATAACAAATCGGTGTTCTTGCTGTTTTTGATTTGCCTAAAAATGATCCGATTTTAATTTTTTAGCATATTTCAGCTTCTTATGACTTTCTGGAGAGAAAAAAATGGCCAGAATGTTATGCAAGCTGTTGATCATTCGACGTATGGTGTGATATTGAGTTGCATGGTAGAGAAAATTGCATTATCAGTTCACTTGCTTCCGAGTTATGGCCAAATAATACTGATTTAGTTCAATCACAAATGGTTTGGTCAGACGTCAAACTACTTATTCGAGCATAAGCCATTATTCCATCGCTCGACGGCACAAAATTGAGTGCCTTTCGACATAGCATCCCAAGCGGCGTTGACTGATACTTACATAAATCACCAAAGTTTTACGACTGATACACAAATCAGTTAGCCTTTAAGCAAAATTTTTTCGGTCCTACGAGGAAAATTCAGATGCTTAATAAAATCAAAATGTTATGTGTATAAATGATCTAAAAGCTAAAATGTGCAGAAATTTTCAAAATTTAACCAAGGCTAAAATGATCAGAAATTTTTAAAACCTAACCAATTTTGGCAAACACGGCCTGGGGCGGATAACTCGAAAACTTCCTATTAAACTATTCGCAGGTCAAATTGTCTTCAACAAAGCATGAAATTTTAGACATTTGTGCCTTAGTACTAATTCCGAACATGTATGTCTGAATAGCAGGCTTAAAATGGTGAAATATTTCAGAACCGTTAGTCTCAATTTTGTAACGTTAAAATTTCAATCTGAGACGTATTCCACAAACGTTCAAGTCAAATACAAAAGTCTGTTAAGTAAGACAAATTAGTGCTGACTTTAAAGACAAGTTATATAACTGAACGTGTACCCGGGACGCCAACCCCGAATTAGGACACAGAAGTACCACCAACTACTGCAATTGACAATCTAAGACGCCGCGAAGACGCAACCAAAGTTGGTGCCAGAAAATCAGGTCTTAAAGGTAAGACAGCAATTTATTGAACACAGGAAATAACTGACTTTATTATTTGAGGCACAAATGTCTGAGGTTTTTTAAAAATAATAATGTTTTAAATTCAAAACTGTTCAATGTTTAAAGCTTAAGAATGTATATACTTATTAAGCGTCGGGAAATTTCAAGGCAATTTATTTTGTGTGTAGCGTAACAACGACAGCGATTAGGGTTGCGTCGTAGAAATAAACAATCAATCCATCTGATTTTTAATTGAAACAGTCTAGTAAACAAAGACTGTTTTATTTCACTTGCCTAAATTGTCAGACATTTTTAAAGTTTTCAAGTTAAATTTTCAACGCTATGTCTGCCTCATCAAATTGTATTCAAAATTAAACAATTAAAACGTTAACTCAAACCATTAATAAATATTTATATATAGACTTTCTGCGTTCTAGGCTTAAATATTAACTTTCCGACTCACTTGTACGTTTTGTCGGACTAAAATCGAAACCAAATAGTTAAATTCAATACCTGTTTTTTGGCTTGCCAGGTTAGCTATGGTTACCAGTTCGGAATGACATTTTGATGACAGTTCCAGTGTTTTCCAAAAACGAGGTGGCTGGAAATACTGCAGCTAAAACATAAAATTTAAACCTGGACTCGTAGGAATTAAAACTTGTCATAAGCATAACAAAAGTTGTCGTTTTCCGACAGGGTCGCGACTAGTGAACTCTGTCACCCCCTTTCAGCGTCCAACATTGTATTTCTAGATTATCACGTTAAACTATCTTGGTAAATTTAAAATCAAAACTGTTTAACTATTATACAATACTAATTTAGCATCAGCATTCACTAGCACGCACAGATCTAACGAGTGCCCCACCTCGGCGAAGCCCCAACAGTCACGAAAGCTAAGATTTTGTATTAAGTTTTAGCACAAAAATGACGTTTTCTGTTCGTTTGCTTCGATCGCCAGTTTTTTACACAATATCTCGAGCCGGCCCCCTTTAGAAATTTCTGAATGAGCCACTGCTGGCTAGACAAAACGACTAGCCATGCTCACACCGCCCTACTAGTTGAACAGACTGGTTTTTGTATGGTAGAAGTTGCTGATTTTGAAAGCTATAAGCCGCTTGGATTTAGAACAACTAATACCAACTTTCTGGATTTGCGACATGAAAAATGTGTTTATAAACGAGGTACGTAAATAGAGTTAATGTTTTTAGTCAAATTTAAAAATCAATCAAATTGTTTGTCTCATTGATAAGGAATTGTGAAACTTGATTTTTTTTTACATTTTGGGAACATTGAACTCCCGTGCTTCGTTCAGGGTTTTTAGACAGTTATTCGGGTTCCAGTATTTTGTTCTACCAGAACAGAACAAAAAGGGATTGTTAGTAGACAGGGCAAGAAGATTATAAATTCACAAAGTTAATTTTCCTAACAAAGAAATCTTTCAGTGCTGTCCGCATATTTTTCAGATACGCGGGCACGAATATCTGTAGAAGGGCGTGTGTGCGACGCTTTGCTTTTTGTTAGATGCAATCTTTTGTGTACCTTGTTTAGTTGGACAGGCCAATGCAGGGAGCAGGGGCGGAACAGTATTATAAGCATATTGCTAAGCCTAAGCCTAAAAGCGTAAAGCTTAAGCTGAGCGTAAGAATGAGCATATTCCTAAGCCTAAGCCTAAAAGCCTAAGCCTAAGCTGAGCGTAAGAATGAGCATATTCCTAAGCCTAAGCCTAAGCCTAAACCTAGGCCAAGCAAAAAATTGGTCTAAAGCTTGAACTAAGTTGCGCTCCTGATCTTTTACATGGGCCGTTGAACAAAAGGAATTTACTCAACCAGGATATTAAAACCTTGTCTCGTTGACATTTTAAGTCCCTTGAGACAAGGGAGCATATATCGCAGGCGGGACGCCGCTAATACCTTAACCGCGGTGCAGTACCGCGGCTATCTCCTCTCAGCCACCTAGGCGAGACTTGGACTTTAGCTCGCAACTTTTGTATCATGATATATTTTGCCTCCACGTATGTGCAACATATTTTTGAATAATCTGCTGAGCCCTGTTTTTATGCCGTACAAAGGCCCTATCTTCCTGCTGGGGGGCTTGGGTGCCCTAGTCGCGCCCCTGCCTTGAGCTATGTATCTGCCAGATCGAGTTTGTAAAATTTTTTAAACCAAACCCCCAGTCGTCCTTATTTTTAATTTAAAAACATATTTTATGCGATAAGATTAATATTCAAAATATAAATTAAATTTTGACAATACTATCGAAATACAGCAGGATTTTGAAACAAAAGTGTATTAATTTTGTAAAAATTCTAAAACTGCTGACACCTATTCCCGATGATAACTAACGATCATCATAATTGTTTTTTGTAATGAATAAATCTTCTTTCTTGAGAATATTGGCTTCAATGTTGCATGGTAACTAAAAATTCAGGCCTGATTAAAATGCAGTACGTTCATTGGCTGGCTTTTTGATTACACTGAGACTAATGTTTAATGTCAAATTGCATGAAATGCTCACCAGGATGGCAGATGCATTGTTCGTGGCCTATGATAGCATAGTAATTTGAGAAATCAAAAAAACTTCAAAAAGTTCAAATTTTTTTAGTTTTCAGAAGATTTAAAAATGAATGTCACGGAAAATATTAACGGTTTCTGTTTTTATTTCCTACAGTAAAAATTTACGTCTTGTACTTTATTTATATATTGTACAGTCATTTTTTTAGAGAACTGCCAAATTTTTGGGGAACACAGCAACCCAGTTAAGACTTTGTGGTCCCCCAGGTCGGCCAACCCTACGTAAAACGTACCCTGTGCGACGCAAACATCAAGTGACCAAATATAGAAGTGACGTTAGTCGCTTACATACAGGCCCGCCGTCAACTTAGCTTGCTAGAGTGGCTAACAAGTTTCAGTGGTAGCATGCAAGACGTTCAAATGATCTTAACAGCGAGGTTGAGACTTTTTAGGCAGGGCCCAAAGGTTTTGCAAGGAGGACTGAACTCTCTGAGCCCGTCTTTGTTAAGGACCGCTCGGATATTGTTTTTGACAAGCAAGTTGTGAAGCAAAACAGAAGTTTTTGCAGTAAATGTGTGCCCAAGTAATTTGCTTCTGTTTTATCAGAAGTAACTGCAAGACTGAAATCCGGTTGTACATTCGGGTCACACTGATTGACTTTGAAATGTACCTGTTTCAAATACTCAGATAATTTCTATTTTTAATTGTTGTTCAACATTAAATTTTTCATTTTAACATTTAAAATCAGTTTGTGGCGGCAAAGACCTGATCTGGTCACAGCATCTTAAATATTAACGCTATTCATGACACGGGTGGACCCTGTCCGGTTTTTGGTTCCGGGCACGCAAATTTTATTACGGATTTGGAGCAGAAAACGAAACAAAAATAAACCATATAATCATAAAGACTATTTTTAAATATTTCACCTAATTTTGTTCAGTGCAGCTTACTTCACCACCACAAACGCTTCAACGATGAACGGATGCAAAAGGCTGCTACTCCCGGCGAGCGAGTAGAATTTGTTAATCTTGCCCTCCTAAAATTTTTGTAAAATCTTGAAATCAGATGATGTACAAAAACTTAAACTTTTAAACTGTTTTGACCGTATGAGTGAAAAATAACTAGGGAGTAAATTCAATGCACTGTAAAATTACACGCTTGTATTTTGAACGCTGAAGGAAAAATAAGGGCGGATAACGATAAAGGAATTTTGCGCGGGTGAAGGTTGGTAAACGGGTAAGGAAATTTTGCGCAGGTCCGCGGGTTAAAAAATAAAATTTCCGCGGGTAAAGCGCAGGGGCGGTTGAAAAATCTTTACCCACTTACACCTCTGTAACGTGTGAGTGATAAATTATTGCTGACACGTGTACACACTTTTAAACAGCTCATAAACAAATTCTTTGGCTATAAATTAAGTTAATGCTTTATACGGTTGAATGCATAATGAGTTATTATTGAACGTTTGTCGATCGACCCACACACTAAATTACATTGTCACTGGCGTAATTATTTCGAGACAAAATGTTTAATAAGCTTAACACAATTATCTTGTAACAATTGCTTATTTTATGAAGCATATTATACTTGTATCTACTATAATACAGCAATAATTAACCAACATTGAATGACTTTATTTGATACCTTAAAAGGGAAAACTTTATAATTGATACTACCCGAGCCAGTTCCTATCAGTCCCGATGCGTTCCTTACAGCCACCATTTTGCCAGTCTACATAGTTAAGTTGGCGATTGGCAAAAACTTTGATTGTTTCAACGAGTGGATGATTTTGGGAATATTGCAACAAGTTATAGAAGAATCTGATCGAAGGTTTACCAAATATTTTTTGCATCCTCACTATAGTATTTTTGACTCAGCGACGGGTTGGCCAAACAACCACGGTCATCCCCTTTATTCACGTTTTCTTGAAAGTACAACCGAAAGCCACCTGTTTATTTTTCTTTAACAATAACTTTCGTCCGGCAATTGTTGCCGTTTGATCATAACGAATTTATCGTTTAATATTGGAATTACTGTTTTTTTTCGCCATTTTTGTTTTGTTCAAGTTTTGTCAATTGACGTTGTCGCATTCAGTCTACCTTCTATTGTTTGTTTCATTTTATATCTCAGAATTTCTTCATTCTGAATAAATATACATTTGTAAGCAATAAAATTGCGTAAAACTTAATTTTTCGGTAACAAATAAGACATTTTGTTTTTCGGTTCTGGCTCCGGTTCCGGTATTTTGTAACATTCGGGTTTTGGTTCAGGTATTGTATAATTTCGGTTGCACCCTGATATATATAATTGTAGTGCCAGGGTAGCGGCTGGCTGCCCTTTGGAATACTGTGCATACTGTTGATGTGTAGAAGAAAAAATATATAAATAAAAAAAATCACACACCCGAATTAGAAAATTATAGGAATCTGCCCAAGCAAAATCCCCAAAAAACAACTCCTGGGACCGCCAGATACGGATAGACTTAATGTCAATAAAGAAATCAAACATATGCATCCATTTCGAAACTGCAACGGGTTTCGATTTATGAATGAAAAGGTTCAAATATTAACATGTGGCTGTATTACTGATGATGTTTAGTTGTTCACGGCGATAGACCTAATACGCTGGCGTCGTATGACATTTTACCACATTATAAAGTAAAGTATAACACTTTGCACTTCATGATATTTTGCCTCTGCCATATTTTGTCCCTATTTCATAGTAAACCAAGTCCATCATGTGTGGAAAGTTGGAAAAATTGAAGATATGCGCAACAACAGCAAGTTGTTTTTTACTGCCTATCTTCCATTCGTTGTAGCCGCAGCAAATATGCTGTAAACTAGTTATAAACCACTGAGTTTTAGAATCAAGTTACATTCAACCACAGCTTAAGTATTTCTGGCAAGGTACCTAATGTTTAAAAACAAACTGAGAACAGCAGTCAACGAGTGTCAAATCATAACAGGGTTACCTTACATAGAATTGTGAAAGTATTAGCGGGTTACAGGTTTTTGAAATGCTGGTCCATGTAAAGATCAGGGGCGAACCATTTTTTTGCGGTACTGTAAAAAAGTAACCTTAAATTTAAGACTATTTTTTGCTTTTACGCTTAGGCGTAGGTTTTCTAATAGGCTTATCCTTACGCGTAGGCTTTGGCTTAGGAATAGGCTTATCGTGACGCTTAGGCTTAGGCTTAGGCGGAATATGCTTATACTACTGTTTTAGTACGAAGTCATCGAAAAGTCTTGTATGCCCGTTCCGAAAAGTTTGATAGCTTTCCTAGCCAGGTGATCTAGCAACGGAGCTGTACAAGCACATCTTCAGATCTGTTGCTCAATATATTTTTATCAGTAACACCAAAACATAATTATGTTACGGAAATTTTACTTGCCCCTCTATAGAAACCTTGCATCTGTTTACTAAAAAATTACGATTGCCATCCCGCTATGAATTTATTATACAGCCTGAATCTTGTGTAACATATAATTTATAATTTGTCGTTTGTTTTTCATTTAGAACTATTACTGCGAAGTGTCCCCTGCTAATATATTGACAAATTGCAGCGGTTGACATAAGGTTGACTCTGGAGGGTTAAGTATCGTTTGATAAATATGCTAATTAAAAGTTTAGATATAATCAAATTTTGCTTAGAAAATTGTTTTTGAATGTTATAAATGCTTTGAAGTAATTGTTTTGAGCTAACATTTTACGTCTACAGTAGTTCAGTACTCGTTTAGGTTTGTCTCAGACCATTCGATTTCTAGACAACCTACAAGTTGTTTTTGGATTCAAAAAGCTATTGCAGATATAAACCATAATTTCTATTAAAGTATAAATTGTTATTTAGCAGACTGCAATTAAAGCGTTATGAATATATAACCTACTTAGTTTGCTACAGAATCTTCTTAAAACTATACCACAGGAAGCGAATATCCGCGTTAAAGCTATCAGCAAAAATTTTCGTTAAGCTGCCATCAACATATTAATAGGTTCTAAACGTCACATTTCTCGTTGATTCCATATATAATTTTCAGCCTGGTACCAACCACTAGTTTTCTGTGCGTCTAATGAGACTTAGTAGAATTCGTCTGAAATACGATAGCATTAATTGCGCTCGCCGTCCGCCGTTGCTGTGCTTTTTCGGTTCGTATCTGGTATCATTTTTTTCAATTTAAATATTTGTTTATTCTATACTGACTGATTTCGTGAGCGCTGCCAGAATATTGAGTTCAGCCGTGCAAGAGGGGTCCAACGGTGAACAATTATAAATCAACTGTTGCCGAATGCAAATTCACTATTGTTGCTCGTTAAAAGAATTGCGTTTACGAAACCCTGGAAATCGTTAGATTTTGATTGGATGTACCTGCTGGTGCCCTGAACGGTTATTCTCAAAACCAACAGTATCGCTTGGTTTTGTGCGATGTAGACATTGAAAAACACGGCATAGCTAAAATTTCGGTAGCCAAACAAACGTTCTATTCGCAGTTTTAATTGGTTGAAGGCAAACATGGCTGTAGTAATTAAAAATTTTATTTTTGAATTTTTGTCTAAGCAGACAGTTCATTGACATAGTACACATCATGTAAACAAGAACACTGGTCCAACTATTTAGGCAGGTAACGGGTTCGTCTGAAAGTTTGATATATCAAGCGCTCGCGAGAGTATCAGCTACTGTAGTAGTTATAGCCCCAGTAGCGACCCGAATCAGCGGGGGACCGATATTTATTTGGCCTCTCCAGAGCGTACCGCCCTGTTATTTGGTTACGGACTGTTATTTATTTTAACCTTTTTTCCGCCACCCTTTGTTACTGATATATATCCGGTACTGCAATTATAAGTCGAATTAAACGTTTATTTGTCTTGTATTAAAAGTTTGAGCGATAATGCTAGGTTACACTTAGAATTGTACTTTCAAATCTTAGGTATGCTGCAATGTTTCGATCTCAACTTTATTTGGTCCCGGAGTCGTTTATTCACTGCAATGAGCGACAGTTGACATTTATGGACTCTAATTACGGTTTAGGGACTCCATCCGCTTACAGAATCTTATTACCGCTACGGACTCCTATTGATTGGGACTCAAAATGACGACCTTCCTCTTATTATCCCCTCACATTTGGGTCACTACAGTACAGACATGTATCTAAGATTTGGAAAACGTAAATGTTTACGTTTTAAAAAAATTTCGAAAGAACTATTTTATTTGTGTTTAGCAACTGCAAAAGTTTTACGAAACTCGTGGAGAAAACTATCAAGGTCGGCTGGAGCTCAAAGGCTAAAATTGAATTTTGAGCAGTTGAGTTCTACTTTAATTGACCGCAGCTCGCGTATTTTTTTAGTTGTGGCACCCTGTCTGGCTGCACCTTTGGTTCATTATAGCGTAAAACACTTTATAAACACTTCGGCCCGTGTATAGAACAGGGCCGGAACAGTAGTATAAGCATATTCCTAAGCCTAAGCCTAAGCCTAAGCCTAAGCAAAAAAATTAGTCTAAAGCTTAAACTGACTCTATTATAGCCCCTCTGGAAAACGATCCCGCCCTGTTCTATACATGGGCCAACACTTCAACGTATGATTTGTTTTTTAATTTTACAAATCTTAATCAATTTCTAAACCTGGCCAAGCGTTTGAGGCGAAAAAAATTGAAAAAAGGTTCTTACTTTGCACTAACTTTAACCAATTTAGTTGGTTTTGCTCTCTAAGTTCTCAACCACCTAAGTAGTATTTGAACTGGTGTTAAAATAGGCTACTTTGCAAGGTGTGAGTAACCGAATAACTAACAGTACTCGTAAAGATTTTGAATTACAAAAAACCGACTGCGGGTTGAGCTGTATTTTACTGGGCCGGACGCCGCTGCGAGCCGCTATACGTTGCCAACAAAATTAGGTAAAATCTGATTGGCGGAGTGTGGTGGCGTGTGCGGCGGCTGGCGGCGTGTATAACGCGACCCTAAGTGTGGAGCTGTATTTGTCGCCGGACGGCACCTGAAATCAGAAATTTCTTATTCAAAAATTTTTTAATCAATGCCGGACGAAGCCGGATCGCAAATAAACTGGTCATTGAAGTTAATTTTAGCAAACCATAACTTAAAATTAGCTCCCTTACCAGGTTAACTTTTTAGAATTGACATTTGTTATAAATGTTAAAGACGTTCAAATTTCACTGTTATAAATCTACACCGTTTGAATGAACTATTAACGAAATAAAAAACTTTCAAAAAATCCCAGCCGCATTTTTAGGCACCATAACCTTTATCGGCATCATTTCAGATGTGTACTGTAATTTTTACGTTATAATTCAATTGTTAATTCTACATATTAATTTAAATCAAAGATTCAGCAGGTCCGTTAAAAAATTCACCATGTCCATAATAAATAATAACACAATTCACCATCCGGTCCTATCGGCATTGTATCCGGATTATCGTTCAGTATGCGCCATGACCAATGAAACTTTTATACGTCTGCGACGAAATTGTATGAGTCAAATGTACGATCCTTGCAGTCAAAAGTGTACACTGGACTATTTTCAATTTACCCTGATCGAAGGCAATTTCGGTCACGAGCTGTATAGTTTTCTTTACCGCTATATTTATCCGGTACTTGTATTTGTAACGCTGGTAACAAATGCGTTACTGGTTGCAATTCTCGCTCAAAAACATATGCGATCACCGACAAATATGGTTTTGTTGTATATGGCGCTTGCTGACTTAATGGTAGCGTTGGTCCCGTTTTCATTCTTGTTCTGTTGGTTTATTATCGGTAAGTGAAGTGACTGTAAACATTTAATAAAAGTGTTTTATGGTTACAATGGCCAATGTTACTTTAAGAGGCGTAACAATAGATTAAGCGTATTCCTAAGCCTAAGCCGACGCCTACGCCTAAGCAAAAAATGTAATCTATAATCTAAACATACTCTTTTATGGACCCACTAGAAACCTGGACACCCCTTAAAGTAACATGAATCGTTACAGTTATGTTTTTGACTCACCCTTGCGTTGAGGCTTAAATTTTTATACTAGGAATACTCTTTGGGCTAAATGTTACACTGGTTAATGTAAACATTTGAATACCGGATCAATATTTGAATGTATTAAAGCAATTGTTTCAGGCCACTATAAACGTCCAAATCCGGTCAGTGTCGGATGGTGCACACTAGCGTTGTACACCAACGACGTTCTGCCACCGTTCTGTCACAACGTCGCTATCTGGCTTACCGTTCTACTTGCAGCGCAACGCACAATTAGCATTCGCTACATTACAAGCGCTGCACGCTGGTGTACTGTTGGTAAAGTGCAAATTGCAACTGCAATAATTGTTGCAGTGTCGTTAGCGTCGGCGAGTCAAAAATTTTTCGATATCGGTGACGTCCAGCTAAGTAGTCATATTGTAATCGATTCCGAGTCTTTTTTGCTGCACGACGGGAATTTTGTGAACACAAATCCAACTCATCATGAGTGGAACGCTACAAACGCAACACAAAGCATCGCGTGGCGACAAAATCGCACCGAAACGACTCGAGTTATTACCTCAGAGCATGTTTGTATGGCAACATTTTCAAACGCGGTGAATTTAATTGGGGCAAATGTGTTTTTTAGTTTTTACTACTGGAATCGTGCGATTACGTTCAGCGTTGTGCCCAGTGTGCTTCTTGTTGTACTTTCAGCGTTGTTGATTCAAAGTTTACGCGAAGCACAACGTCGCAAAGCGCGACTATTTCAAACATCTCAACATCATCCAGTCGTTGGATCAAGACCGTCTAACGAGTCAAAAAAGTTGAGCGTTCGTGAACATCAGTCAGGGACTGGCGGAGTTGGCAGGTCCGCGAAACCAGGAGCAGCGTCTAATCCGGGATCTTCGCAAAAAGAAAAATCAATTACGATTATGCTGATTTGTGTTGTAATTATATTTTTGGTCGTAAATTTGCCACAGTCAATTAATTTGGCGATATTTTGCCTATCGAGAACGCTAAATTTTCGTATTGACGAGAGGGTTATTATTCTAACTACGAACATTGACAATTTGTTAATCCTTGCAACATATCCGGTCAACTTTGCAATCTATTGCGGGATGAGTAATCAATTCAGGGATACGTTTTGGCAGCTTTTGCGATGTGGGATTCGAAATTCGAACAGCTCAAACATGCGCGGCCGTTTGGTAGCGAATAAATCCGCTACGTCTCGCCCAACACCGAATCGTGGACCAGCCGAGAGCGTTAACCAATCAGATGGTGGCAAGTTTTGTCATGACGCTAATGTAACGTCACGCTCGCCCTTGATTATAAGTTCACGAGCCGTCGGGGTGATGGACCTTGAAAATACAGCAAATGGAAACACGAATTTTGGATGTAGGAATCCGGCCACTAACGGATCAACTAAAAGTAATGGGGTTGAAACTGAGGTCAACCCAGAAGATGTTCAGTTATAAAAAAATCTCGAAGATATATTAATAAAAAACAATTTGAATAGAAAAGATCCACAATCCGCAGAGGTGATGGGTTATGAAAATGTAGCCGAATTGGAACACGATTTGTGGATAAACGAATCCGGCGAATAACTTGTCAACAAACAGTGATGGAGGTAAAGCCAACGCCAATCCAGAAGATATCTTGTTTCAAAATTGAGTAATTGCGAAAAAGTATCACTCAAGATTATTTTCAAATATTATATAAATGTTTTAATTTCTGCTTCGTTCTGGAACAGATGTTTATTGTTTGAATATTTGTTATATAAAGATCCCGAATTATATATTATTGCTCGATAATATATACATATATATGTATATATATACATATATGATATATTATATATACATATACATTATATATAGATAGATAGATTGAGAAAGAGAGAGATATGGCAGTGGCTTAGGTTAAGGTTTAGGCTTAGTACCTACCGCAAATAAAGTGTCACATATTTTTTAAATTAAAATATTCTTTTTCGAATCAATTTTTATTTGCTGACTAAAAAAGTATAAATAAAATAAAATGAGATGAAGTGCACTAGAACGAAATTCTAATGCAAGCAACCATTGAAGTAAACAAAATTATAGCGTTTAGAAACGTAGCTAATGTAGCAAGTTTAGCAATCAAGTACTCAAACCTCAAGGCTATTTCCCTATTCTGGTTCGATTCTGCTACGTTTCCAAACATTATCAGAAAGGTACATATACTGAAAGCACATTATATAATGACATCAAACTTTTGAAACTTTAGACCATTGGCCTATGCGTCAAATACCAAATTGAACGTTATTCAGTGTCAAGTGGTTCACGGATATATGAACATTATCAAAACCACGTTTGTTTGTTACGATTTCATACTAAAATTACGTTTGGCTTCTATAACTCGCTTCGCTTGCGAACTTTTCTCACTATTATACATCGCGAAACTTCCCTAATTACAGATTTCTGTATCCGCCACTGAGTAACCGAATGTAAAAACTTGCTACGAGTAAAGACAGTAATTGCAATTTATTGGTGTGAATATCTTGAAGCACCGTTTTGAAGCTTACGTTAAGTAAAACTCGCAATCCACTACTTCAGTTAGCATATAAGTTCACAATTCTACAAGGAATTCTATCTTGGCTGCTGTGTGAAAATTTTTGTTTCTTGGATAAAATCGCACACCATACAGTTGACTAGTAGAACTATTTAAACAAAACAAAATATGCAAAAAACAACACAGTTGCAATATTAATTGCATTCGTTTATGCTTCATGTTAATTTAAATGTTTACAATTTGCGTACAAGACTACTGGGTTATAGGTTATGCAAGTAGTCTCCATGGGTTGAAAATTTTGGCAAATGTGAAGAACAGGGGCAGAACAGTATTATAAGCATATTCCTCAGTCTAAGCCTAAGCCTAAGCCTATGCCTAAGCCTATGCGTAAGAATGATGTTATTCCTCCTATTCCTAAGCCTAAACCTAAGCCAAGCAAAAAATAGTCTAAAGCCTAAGCTTACTCTATTCTAGTTGCATGGAAAAACGTTCCGCCACTGATCTTTACATGGGCGAAAATTTTTAACAAATTGGCGCAGCTATTTATTTAATTTTTTACTCGGCCAATGTATAGAACTGGGCCGTAACATTAATACATGCATATTTCTGTACCTAAGCCTAAGTTTAAGACTAAGCGAAAATGTAGACTAAAGCGTAAAGCTTTACTCTATCGCAGTCAAACTGAGAAACAAACGTTCCACGTCTGATCTTTACATGGGCCGTTTACTCTATATACCTAACGATATACAAAAATTGGATCCAGGTGGTTGAAGTTGCACGAATTTTGCGCATACGTACAGGCAACCTTCAATACTCACGCTTCGATTACTTTTCGCTAAAAGTTCACCTGTAACAATTTTTAGTACAGAGCAGGGTCGGAATGCTATCCTGCGGCCGTACTAGAGTCAGCTTAAGCTTTACACTAACTTTTTTGCTTAGCATTAGGCTTTGGAATAGGCTAATCCTTACGCTTCGGCTTAGGCTTAGGCTTAAGAATGTGCTTTATAGTGTTCCGGCCCTGTTCCATACATGCGCCAACTTAACTATTAAAATCAGGGCATGTATTTTGTAGTTTATTCGGAAAACTTATCCAATCTAAATTATCACCATTTGAGTTTAAACTTTTGCTGTAAAACAAATAAAACGGTGTAGGGCTCCTAGCGTAAAATACTTTAAAAAATCTAATGCGGTGTAAAATTTAACATGATTAAAGTTACGCATGGACGAATTTGGAATACTGTACTTTTCGTGGGAACTGTTTTTGAGGATCACAATACATATTTTGTCATACTATGAAACAAATAAAACGGTATACAGAGAAATATACAAAAAAAAATACTAAAAACACAACCTGTATAACACTCCTATGTCCAAATTTTCAAATTTTGGCATCATTGGCACTTTAGATTATGCTTAGAATTTAGGCATTACGCTTAGAGGTAAGCTTAAAATGAGCAAAAGTGTCCGAAATCGTTTCTTATGTTGTATTCCACAAATTTAAACTGTTTTCGTTGAAAACTAAATGCAGACTTGACTATATTTGTCTGAGATTACGTCTAGGCGCAGACAGTAGTAAAAGAACAACTCAAGTTTATGCTTTAACGGAACGGTACGACTAACTTGAGAAAATACTAAGTTTCCTCCAACAAAAATAATCTTAATTTTGAGACAGTGCGATAGAAAAAGATGAATAAATTCCTAATGAATTGTCATAATAACTGTAGGAGTTTAGCTATGCCGCCAGTATGGCTGCTAGGCATCGTTCCAATTGTGACCGTGGCCAGCCACCGTAGAAACGGTTACTGATTGCTTAAATACAACCCAGGTTTGCTTACGGTGTAACTGCGATTGGTCCATTTTGGCGAACAATCGAACACTATTTTGGGCAGCAATTGAGCAATAGTTACGTAACGCATTTTTATTGGTGTCAACGTTATTGACTTTTTGAATAGCGTGAGTTATTATAATGATGTTTTATAAGAAACGTTATGATTTGCCAGAAGAAAAGCCAATCAGGCGTCGTTGCTACGGTGCTTAGGCTTACGCATGCGGAATGCAAGTGTACAAAAGCCTTGCTATTTGCTTTTAGTAAGTACTTGCGTAAAGTTTTGGCAACTCTGCCAGCGAATAATTGCTAGTATTAATTAGTGGTATATATACAGATAACAACAATTGCATAGGTTATGAAAGAATACATCTGCATAGAGTAAAAAATCGAATCAAAATAGTAGCAGTGAAAATAAATATATAAAAACAATTAGAAAAATAATAAACGCAACAATGCAGCAATACGGCCTCCACAATACTGGATTAAGGTTTGCTGGTGTGGTCCAGCAAATAAAATTGCAAAACGTTGGTGCAGATGCAATTTTCTGCAATCTTTTTTGCTTCTTATATTTGCCAATATCACAATGCTTATGTAATACAGTCCATCAGGGTTCGTAATAGAATGACTTCAAATTTTGAATTGTAAAAATTCAGGAATTTTTTAGTTTTTACAGCAGCATTTATTCCTGATCACGAACCCGAGCCTATTTTTTGGCCCATGTTACTTTTAGGGCCGTCCCCAGTTTCTGGTGGGTCTGGAAAAGTGTAGGCTTACATTCAAGACTACATTTTTTGCTTAGGCTTAGGCATAGGCTTAGGAATACGCTTAATCTATGGTTACAGCCCTAAAAGGAACATTGGCCAAATTTGGTTCAACACACTGGTTGGTTATATATGGTAAAATTTTTTAATATTTGTCATGTGAATGATCTATCAAAATGGCCCATTTAAGCGTTAAACTAATGTTTTTTGTTTGGCTTAGGCTTAGGCTTTTAGGAATATGCTTATAATACTGTTCCGCACCTGTTCTTTACATTGGCCATCAAAATTTATCTTCTGCATCTGGTCAAAACGTGACATTTGTCACAATTTCACTGTTTCTAAAGCTTTACTAATTAAAAAAGAAACCATACTGTTTTTAGAAATAGTTTTCGCTGTCTTCCGCACCGATAGGCGAAGCGCTCAGAAACAGACATTCACATTTAGGAAAGCCATCAGTGAAATGATCATAATTTCGCCACACTTTCGCGATTGCGTCCAAACAATTTCGTGCAACCAATCGGAATAAACAATTTCGTGCAACCAATCGGAATAAACAATTTCGTGCAACCAATCGGAATGTACGGTGCTTCAAGACACGGCTTTTTCTCCAGGCGTTTGAGCGGAATGCTAACTTGGACGCCGGTTCAGGGCAGACATCAAACACATTCAAATCAATTCTTGATAGTAATTATTGTATAAACGTTTCGACATCAGATCAATATGCTACCATTTCGCTGTCAAACTTTGACTGCAGTAAGCTCTTCGTAACGCTACAACCATTAAACCCCATTAAGGAAATTGTTCGTTTATCATTTGAACATAAGTTAAACAGTACGATATAGAGCTTTCCACGAAAATTTTGCATCGGACGCGGTTAGGTTCGAACTCACGACATTGGTATTACTGATTTGCTGTTATAATTACTTAGCTAAGTAGACATGCAAACTTTTGGCGGCATGGGTTCTGTATGCGGTAAGTGGGGTTACTACAATTAACGCAATATAATAGCGATGTTAACCGAACTCGAAAGCTATTTCACTTCGAGCTGACACAGTTGTTTATAAGGTTAATGCAATACCACATAGAGTCTTTCACGGAAATTTTGCAACAGTTGCGGGTGCCGATCGAACCCTCAAATTAAGCGATTGAAAATGTAACTTTTTTGGCAGCACTATGAGTTTAGGACATACTCCATTAAGATTCGTCAACGTTTTAGTCCAACTGTGTTCATGATCGAACAATATTGTACCAAAACCAAAATATGTATATAGTTTGTACTATACGCAACATTCTAGCCAACTGCTTGAGTTTCTATATAACACGCAACGTCCAGGCGACATTATAACGAATAATCCAGTGTGTTTTTATGGACATCCTCAAATTTCAAAAATATACTTCACGTTTTGTTGCTCAATAAAGTGACTAAATTTTTTGAACACCGAATTACTGAAAGTATTTAAATTTTGACAAAATTTAATTTTACTGTCCATGCCGATGCCTGTGCCTGTGATGCCAATTATGGTTGTAAGTCGTCGAACGATTATAATTGCGGTTGTTTTGCACCGGATAGCGACGCTTGGTTGACCATGTGAATTTTGTTGTTGCTGTTGTTGTTTTCGTTGTTGCAGCAGGTTCAAGCATAGGCGATCTAGAGCTGATGCCAATGTTGGCGTTGTTGATGCCGTGATTGTTGTTGTTGTTGTTGTTGTTGTTGTGGTTGTTGTGGTTGTGATTATTGTTGTGGTTGTAGTTGTTACTGTTGTTGTTGTTGTTGGGGATGTTGGCGTAGTTATTGTGGTGGTTGTAGTTATTATTATTATTATTGTTATAATTATTATTATTATAATTATAATTATAATTATTATTATTATTATTATTATTGTTGTTGTTGTTGTTGTTATTGTTGTTGGGGATGTTGGCGTAGTTGTTGTGGTGGTTGTAGTTATTTTTATTATTATTATTATTATTATTATTATTATTATTATTATTATTGTTGTTGTTGTTGTTGTTGTTGTTATTGTTGTTGGGGATGTTGGCGTAGTTGTTGTGGTGGTTGTAGTTATTTTTATTATTATTATTATTGTTGTTGTTGTTGTTGTTGTTGTTGTTGTTGTTATTGTTGTTGGGGATGTTGGCGTAGTTGTTGTGGTGGTTGTAGTTATTTTTATTATTATTATTATTATTATTATTATTATTGTTGTTGTTGTTGTTGTTGTTGCGGTTGTCATTGTTGTGGTAGTCATTATTGTTGTGGTTGTTGTTGCGATGGTTATTTTTATCGTTTTTGACGTTGTGATTGTAGTTGTTTGTTTGCAACTGATGCGCTCTGCTGTCAACTTGTGGCGACTGACCTTGAGATCGTTTTGAGTAAACAACTGCATGGGTCACTATTAATGGTTCCGTTTTAACAGGCTGAGGGTGAACCAAGTTGGCAATGGTGCCCTGAATTGGGTCATTACCTCGATTAGAAGTAATGCCAGCGCTAAATTCGTCTACCCAGCTAACACAGTCGATTTTGAGAAATTGGAAACATTTATAGCGTTCCAGCAACTGTTTGGGCGGAATAAAACGGCCACGGGCGTCGAAACCCAAATACATACCCGGCATATAAGCCGATTCAAGCATTGTATAACCGCTAAGAGTGTTAATACGTTCTATCCAAACGCATCGCATATGTGAGCCACGGAACTAAAAAAGTAATAACACTGGTTGACAGATTACAACTGCGAAAATTCCACGTAGTACGAAATGTTACCTGCACGCGTTGTATTTTTGACGTTAATCTCGGAATGTTGACAGTTTACATTTTTGTCCAAGGATGATTAAAGTTCGGAACCAATTATAATATTTACGTATTTATTTGTAACGTGGCTGTCATGTGCTGTTGCAACAAGTCGGTAAGATATCGTCTCTGTTAATGTTTTGTTACCCGAACAATAACACCTCGCTTGAAAAACAGGGTCGTAGCCAGAATTTTAATTCGGGAAGGTATAACATCACCCTGTATTCTCAAATGTGTATAGCACCTATCGCCAGTTGGTGATAGGTCCGTAACTTTGGAACATGCCCACGGTGAGGTTCGAAATTTATCACATTGTTTGCGTGTAATTTAGCCTACTTTTGCACCAATTTTCTGATCTGCGATTATAGTTGTTCGTCAGTTTGAAAACCTATCGCTAACTGATAATAAATACTATATGCATTTGAGAATATGGGCCCTCGAGTGAAAGAAAAATTTCTATCCTCTAACCTCTATTAACTAAAACGTAATTCTAAAGCTTGTCAAAAGTGGTTTTCTTGTCTCTATACAAATTTCGCTACGACAAATTTCTTCTCTATCCCTCCGCTTCCCCTTGTGCACACCGCTGTTGATAACGGGCTGTAAGTTTAAATCACTGCTTCGCTGATTGTTATTTTTGTAATCAAAATTTCAAAACTCATTTTGTTCCGTTCAAAAATGAGTTAACTTTCGTAGTCGCACATAGTAGTGAAATAACAAAGGTGGGACCACGCAATCATGATTTTCAACAGTTGGGAATACTCCAGAGGGCTGAGACAAAACCAAAATTTTGTTGTTAACATTTGATAGTAAACACTGTATTAGCCAACACTTACACTTTCTTTCCATTCACTGAGCTATAATTTAAGTGGTGTTACAAATGAATAAAGATGTATATCTTAAGCAGAAATTTTTTGGATAGACCAGGGAAAAAAGCATACTTAACGAAATTTATTCACACATGCAAATTTTTGTAACAAGTGCAGCTTGCATGTGCAAGTTTGATCACAAAGCAGCTTTGAGGTTCTTGCAGCTGCAAATTATTCACCGGAATTTATGTTATTTTATTCAATTCGCACCTGTGAACGCAGTTGCAAGTCGCTTGAATTTCTTGCACCTGCGGTCAATCGGAATGTTCCTATGAAAGTACTTGCTGCTGCAAGTATTTCGTGCAAGTTGGAGCTGCGAGTTCTCGCTGCAATAACTTGGCGCATGTGAATGGGGCTTAAGAATTGCTGGGACAAAAACGCATATACCATTTATAAAGTCACGATTCCTTTTCTCGATAGGATTTCCTCACTTGAATATTTGGCGACCTCAAATATCTGTAAATAGGTTGTTGTAAACCCTGCTAAAAGTGCTTTATTTCCTGTTAATAAAAACATTCTCTTTGGGGTTATATCCCCTCTATCCGTTCCCTTGTGTGCCTTCCCCTCCCCCTGTGCACTGCTTACCCGCTGCGTTAGACGTTTTCGGCGATTAAAGCATAAGTATTTTTTAAATGCAGCACTCTGTATTCGAATCATACTGCCGTATCCGCCGGTTGTAACGCGCATAAGCACTAAAATATAAATATTAATTCATAATCGAATATACTCGAAATTGAAAACATTTAAAAATGCTAAAACGGTTGGAATCCAAGAATTTTACAAATTGACTAAATTATACTTTCACGGACGTGCCATCGTTCCAATTTAAAAGAATATGTCTACATGTAAATGATACATGTAAACTTGAGCACAAGTCTTAGCCCAAGCAAAAACTCACGTCTTCTGCTTAAACATAGTTTATTGTTGTAGCATGGAAAAACGAGATGTCCCAAAGCATAACCCGTGTCTGTTAAAGACCTAACAGGAAGTTTCACCAGATCAAGAGCGTGTCTTGGGAGTTTCAACGATCAAACCCTCTAATAAAATGTTGTACGCGACTTTTAGATATTTTTCAGTTAGAATTTACACCAGAAACCGCCATTTCGAAATGTTTATACAGCGTAACTCGCACTTGACAAAATTTTAGCCTTCACTCATGCAACTCACACACCCATTGGACTGTGTTTTCGGCCGCGTGCATCAATTCTACGTTTGTACATTTCCAAAAAATGACCCGAGCATCGACTATAAAATTTGGTGTAACGCATCCACTTTTTAGGATCTGTATGCCATCGACTTTCTTCAGCTGGTTCCATCACACCTCGGCAGTTTGTGTTATCCAATATGCTTGATACTGGTGTTAGCATCTGTAACCAGTAAAAATGTGTACTATTTTATATATAAGGCCCCGGCATAATAGGCGGTATATGCAGGAAGATTATCTACTTACTGGCACAGGTGTGCTGAAGATTTTGCAACGCAAATGGTTCATCTGAAGCTCAAAATGTAGCGTTTACTATCCGAATGGTAAAAAAATATTTTACGAAATTACAACACAAATTAACAAATTTTGCGCCTTTAACCGCAATAAGGCAATGTTGAATTGTCGAAATATTTGCTAAAACAAGCGTTCATCTTTGAAAACTATAGACCAAAATTTGGCAAAACCGTCGCTCGACGTCTTCATTCCTGTGGGTGGGAGGTAACCCGATTTACAAACCGACAACCTATGCAGTGTTAACTGGTGCAGTGGTCAAAACTTTCGACGTAACAGGCCGATTTTTTGCCAGTCAGATCTTTCTCCGAGACAAGATTTGCCGAAACCGATCTGCCTAAATTCACCTCGCGGGCGAGTCCTCCCTTCTGGCTTATCTTTCCTCGTACTATTGTATAGTTTCGATCCCGGCGTGACACGGGTAAAAGCCCAATAATGCCGATTCCGCGGAGTTAAGACCCTTGCACCGAACCATTGTTCCCAAGGGCATATCCACAGATTTCGCGGTTTCCATTACGTTTGATACATGTTTGACAATAATGTAAAATGTGTTTCGGACAGCTTCAGAGGCAAAAAATATAATTGCGAGATTTTTGCGACTGTACCAATTCTTCTAATGCATGGTTGCCATTAGTAAACCATACCGGTGTAAACACAATATAATGTTTTCATTTAGCGTTTCAAATATCTCTGAACGTCAATTTCGCTGAACCATGTATAGAATTGAGGCGCCCCACCCGCGGCCCGCCCCACAAGACAATGTTCTATGTGTCCCATGGGTCATAACAAAATTGCAATTCAGCCATTTTACACCCCCAAAACATTTCTGTTCCCCGCGTGTGCTTGTGTACACAGATTGAGAGAATCATCAACCGAAACACTAGGATACTGTCTGTTCCATTTAAACAATTGTTCATTTGAATCGAGGTTATAATTGTGTTTTAGATCGCCAAAATCATATTTTCTTAAATTGGTCCCTGTATCAGAAATAATGAAACCTGTCATTATGTCTATTAGAAAGATACAATACATAGCCGCAGGACGTCGTAATATTAATATACTAAACCGGTAGCATAGGAGCAGCGCATACGAGTACGTAAAATACTCAAAATATTTACGTGATGATAATATATTCAGTTTACAGTATAAAATGAAATGATTGATGAGTTTCAAATTGATCATTGCGGTTCGAAATGAAAACACTTTGATATAATTTTAAATCTTAGAAACGACAATGAAATATTAAAGACATAGCTGTTCGAACAACGCGATCTGTACGAACTGTGTTCGAAGTTTTGCCCAAAGTTAACGACCACGCCGGGAATCGAATCTCAGGACTCTTGCGTTCGAGCCAAGCATGCTACTACTACACCATGGTGGTAATTGCAACTACTTCATTTACCGGTATATGTGAACATGTATTGCAATTTTTTTGCTTTACATACACATATCGTGCACACATACCGACAATCGCTAGTTTGCCTACTTTTTAATGCGATTTTCCTTCTGTCTTCAACAGCGAATGTGCGGAAATTTCCCCCGCATAAGTTGGATCATTTTTGTTATTAAATTCAAAGAAAACCGTGTTTTAGGGAAGTTTTTAGCTTGCACCATACATCTTTTACGTTTCCAAATTTCTCACTGTAGAACCGCCTAGGTTTCAGCCTTAAACCAAGGTTCACCAGTGGCGGATCCAGAAATGTCTAAGAACAGCAGAAGATCAAGATGGAGTAGTGGAAAAACACCGCGAGCGAAAAACCTAACACCGTTTTCCAGATAAACCTTGAAATACAAAATTTTGGATTTGATTCTTGTTAGTGGCCCAATGCCTTGGTGGACCCCCTCTTGGATCTGTAAGTGAGTTTCATAATTTAGTCAACTCACTGTAACAGTTGAGGCGGACGGCTGCGATAATAAACTTAGTGTTCTCATTTAATGATGTTGTTAAACGCGTGCTTTAAACTGCTTCTGCACTCTTTATCAGTAATGTTCACACGCGCAGTAGCATCTGCAATTTTATGCGACACCTATCGCACATAAAATAAACATTGTTTGTGCGAAATACAGTATTTTCGAATAAAAATTGCAGTAATCGATCTAATACAGGGTCCTCAATGAAGGCAAAAATAAGGCCTATTCTCCGAAATTCTTAAGGTTACGAGGAAAATATGTACTTTAGTTTTAGAATAACATTTGGACCTGTGAATGATAGAGTCCATATCGCTCATTGAAAGCTTTTAACTTAGGCTGTCTCGAAATGGACTCTTGACTATACCGCTGGTAATGTTGCATCGAATAGACCGTATTGCAATGCGCAAAATACCGTAATTTCCAATAAAAATTTCCGAATTTAGAACGCAACAGTTGAAAATTTAAGATTTAATTTCCAATGCAAATCGAAAAATTTTTTAAACACAGAGCGCTAATATCATTTTAAGCAATCGCCGCATGCACTAACACAAACGACCTCACTTCGCTCACGAGATTTCCTTTATATAGTTTCTACCTAATCAAACCATCCTTTCGAACCACACAAAATTTAAATTTATATTTGGGCACATTAATTTGAAAATTGTGCCAGGCTATCAGCTTGCCTCGCTCGCAAACTTTTCAAAACTCAACCAGTACAGTAACTACTGGTAACTTACACCCCTCGCAATTAAAAATCATGGCTACGCACCTGCTAGCATGCGCTGTTGCGACAAAATAAAGTTGCATCCTTAATTAAAACTGCATTTTGTGTTTCAAATCACCCCTAGTCTAACTTTCGTTTTTGTTTAAAATCTTTGTAGGGTGGAGGCCCTACTTTGGGGTGGGCGCCCCCCAAATACGGGGTATGGGAGCTGGCTGCTCCGACCCTGTCAAATTCCAATGGTGACAAACGGTAGATAAAACATAGACGTCAGACTTAAATAGTGAATTTTATATTTCTTAATAGTTTTATCATTAATTTTATTACACAATTCGTTGACAAAACTGATATAACGAGTTGAAAATTAAGTTTGCAACACCGACGTCAAACGGTTGCATACTGATTGGATCAGTGGCGAATCAAGAAATTTCTGGCTGGGTAGCAGGTAATCCACAAAAATAAGAAAACTTCGTAAGCGAAGCGATAGAGAAACTAAACGCAATTTTACTACTAAATCGTAATACAATATTTTGGTGTTGTGTCATATTCGTGGCATATCCCACTGACAGAAGTGGGGCATTTGGCCGCATGGCGCCCCATCGGACGAACCTGAATTGGTTGCCTCGTGGTGCTGGCGCCGTACATGGGGCCAAAATGAGCCAAAACTTAGAAGAAAAATTTCTTTGGGTTTTTTGAAATTTTTGGCTCAAAAGCAAGCTTAAAATTTTGTCAGCAGACTTAATACCTAAAAATTTTGTCATTTACCGAACTTTTGTTGCTGCCGCTTGCTAAAATCAGTTTAAAGCAGTGTTGAAAAAAGAAAAAGTCTCACAGACAGATTAATTACGTAAAATTCGATATAAAAACAGCTGGAATGCTGTTTTCTGTTAGAGATATTCCATTTCAGGCGGGCGCCACGGCCTGGGAAGCCCACCTTGAATCGTCCAGTGGAAAGAGATAATGATCAGATTTGTACTTAAATAGCAACTAAAACTTGACTTACCATTAAAACGAGAATCACAACGAAATGGATGGCACATCTGAAATTTCATATATGAAGTTATTTATTAAATCATACAAATTCTTAGTTCAATCTGACACGTTACATTGTATCCTAGCATAATTTGAATCCGGTATACAGCAGCAATTGCCAATAACCCAATATTACATTTCAACCAAAATAAAATATATACTGTAGTTTAATTTTGAGGTTCAAATTTTAGCACATCACTTAGTTTGCAATGGTAACTGGTTGAATTTCAGATCAGTAGCTTTCATGGTTCTCTTGTTTCAAAACCTATTTACCAGACCCGTGTGGTTAAACGAAACAACCGTGTCCCAGCTGCTCCACCAAAATAGCATAAGAGCTAAAAATTTCGAAACCGAGAGAATTTCATCTTTGAAGAATTTACACAATTTTGCCATATTTGGCGCGATCTGCCTCATAGGCAGGCCAATTCCACCCCTTCCCGCCCCGCCCGGCACCGTGGTGCCTCACGCTTCACTTCCTCCTCTTCACTATAAACCAATAGGTGTGAAACACAACTGAGAATACGTCTACTCTACATACGCAAAAGCGATTTCATTCCATTAACTTCTTTTACCTAAACGAAATTCGTTCAATCTCACTGGCTCGTTTCCCAGTAGGCAAGCGCTGCTTCCTTGTTGCTATTGGTCGATCAAAGCACCGTCTGTTAGTTTTCGTCCCGTGATTCCCTCCAATCGAATCTTTGCTGCAACTTTTGTGCAATTTTTGATTCGTCGAACTGGCTGTAAGCTTAACAACGTCACCGCTCACGCTACTGTTATATTCAATCGCAAAACTATGACGTTTATGCGACAAAGCCGCTATATTTGATGCTTGCAAATGTGCACATGAAAGGTATGGGATGTTGACCGGCACATCTATAAGCATGATAAGTTGCAACCATGTTTCATAAGAATAAATTACAAAAAGTGATAATTGCAATTTCAACGTCACCACGAGTCGAGAACGAACTTTTCAGACGTATCTTAAACGTTCACTGCAGTTAAATTGAATTAAATATTTTTCTTCTGCTTGCAATTAATGGTTTAACAGTCGTATGAGACACAATTAACAAAAAAAGTTGAAAATATATACTGGCCGCTTTCAATAGAGAACTGTGAAGTTTTTCGTTAATTATTACAATTACGCCGTAAAGTTAGAGCATTGTTAACCATATATTAGTAGTAACATTCTGAAATTAATTAATTATACAGTGTATGTAAATTTTAAAAATGATTTTGTGGCTAACGCTTTTGATTTGATAAATTTGATTGAAGCAAATTTGGTAAAATTATTTACACATGAGCAGAATAATATCCGAATCGATACTGTGGCTTCATTGACAATTGAAACAAACCAGTCTAACCACTGAATATTCTACTCGTCGGTATTTTAAAACAGCCCTTGAAGCCAAATAACTTTTTTCCTGCTAACGAAATACATCGAATGCGACTCCGGTTAGTGAATTGCGCATGGAAATATTAATTTTGCCAGTGGCGAAGCCAACAATTGCAGACGCGGGTGTCCGATAAGCCAAACGCAATTTTAGCACAAAATACTAATACAAAGTTTTGCTTACGATCAGAATTCAGGGTATGGTCTGGATGGACCTTCTTAGATCCGCTTCTGAGTTTCGTAACTTTAGAATATAAAATATTTTTTAACTTGTTCTGAAGTCTAACTCACACAGTCTTTTCAAAAAAAAACGGTGACATGTAAGTAACAGATAGAATTTTTAACGACAAAGTGTTAACATTTCTTTGTTTTTTTGTTCGACGTTATTTGTTGCGAAATGAAGCCAATTTCACACTCGTTCAAAATTGCAATATCGAACACTTTTTTGTATTTAATGTATGTCAATTCTATTCACAGTGATAAAAAACACAATGCGCCATATTTTGAAACACAGCTTTTTACTTAAATTCTTCTAATTTAGAAATCTTATTCTTATAACAGTTTGCCTAAACAAATCAAAAATTGGCAACGTATGCGCCCTTTCGCGAACAAGCCTAAACCTAAGCGTCAAGCCTAAACCTAAGCGTCAAGCCGAAACCTAAGCGTTAGCCTAAAAGCTTAAAACTGAGCAATGCCTCATCCGACGCCTGTGATATGCCGAAATTTGAAATTTTGAAAACTCTGGGTTGGAAGTGTACCAGAGAATAATTACTTATTTCGTATGTAAATCATATACAGGACTTTATGGAAAATTGTAAAACAGTATTAATACCATACCTGTAGCTGATGAGAATAATTTAACCTTTCAAATAAAATAAATATATACTTGAAGCAAACAAGAAATTATATAATAGGTCCATGGTTCTGAAGTTAGTATGGTCAACTTTTGAAAAATCATGCTAACGCAATTGTGACAGGCGTATACATGAAGGCAAAATAATGCTCATGCTATTGTTGCATTTTCTCGCAAAACACTAATGCATATGTAGTTCCTTTATATGCAGCAGCAGTAAAACATGGAAGAACCAAGATACATGAGTGTAATGTTACGGTTCATATAGGCATAAAATTTAAAACCTCAGCAGTTGATTTGGAGATGGCCTTGCTCACAGTTAGCATATTTGACTGAGAATCGCTGGCTATGGGTTATAGGACCAAAATTTCGTAGAAACGCCCCTCATATTTCGCTTGCAAGAACTCAAACCTAAAAACTGTCGTACCCTAGGCTACTCACTTATGACAACCTTGACTACCGTTAGCTAATTCAATCTATGTATCCAATGATACTCTGTTAATATTGATAAAGTATCAATCAAAATATATTTAAATTTCACTACACCATACCAGCAAAATCATTATAATTAATAACATTTAATAAGTACTGTAAAAACAGTTAACGGATACATTGAGTAATACGTCATCCCGATCCATAACTCACTAAAACGGCCAACATAACAACATGCGAGATGTGACTCGGACGTTGAATTTTGACAAGGTAAACTCAAATTTCAAGATCATGAACATTTCCGGAAATACCGACAGTTACTTAAAATTACTAATGACCTCAATCCTAAAACTGCGAATGGAAAAGTGTTTCTACTGGCCGCTCCAAGGGGGTTCACACACGCCTGCTTAGGTCCCCCCCAGAAACGAAATATTTGTCAAAATTCAGTACTAATTTAGCGTTTTGCTCTCGTGCGCTTTGATTGCGAACGTTTTCGCACTTATAAATCGGGCGTGCCCCTTCAAAAATTTCTGGAACCGCCACTGAAAAGTGCGGTAGAGAAAGGGTTAAGTGTTGTTAGACCGCTAAATGTTCGTCCTACACTCACATCTGGATAATAGGGAGACATCACAGTATAATTATACCTTTATGAGACAGATTAATCTGTTAATGAGCACTGGTCGAGCAGGAGTGTTACAGAAGCAAGTGTAACAGTACGTTAGACTTTTGGTGAATTTCAATAGATTATTAAATTTGTTGCGAAAATAAAACATTATTTTGCCGCCAGTGGCGGATCGAGAAAATACGGACTGGTTCGAACAACAAATTTACAGTGAAAGAAACATCGTGAGCGAATCGAGCGAGAAGAAATCAAACACAATTTTAATGGCACAAAAAATTGAAAGGTCTAAGGTTGGGAGTCATGACGCAATTGCTGCATATTAATGATTTGTTTAGTTATTGAGTTTGAAATTAAGTGTTTGAGGATTGTAATATTTTAAACATAAAATCGCACCTATTCGCTGAGACGACTATTCCTATGACGCCAGATCAATAAGAACATGTTAACAGTAAAAGTTTAAAAACGAAAGCCGATTTTGTGGAAACGAAGAACATTGCGGTACTATCGACCAATGTTACCTTGAACGTAACAGTAAAGCACATTACTAAACTTAAACCCTTAGCGTAAGAATAAGCCTCTAACTACTGTAGGCCAAAGCCTAAAAAACTAGTCTAAAGCTTAAGTATGCTTTATTGCTGTCGTGCAGAAAAACCGTATGCCCATCAAAGCAACATGGACTGTACTGTGACTAGTTTCTGAACTTAAAACTCTTTTACACACCGCTGTGATAAACACTTTCAATTGAGTCAAATGACACAGAGTGCATCAAAGTGATAAAATCGAAAAATTTTCTGTTGAGTTTCAGTAATTATATTGCAAGAAAGTCAAGTATCTGACACGCGAAAGCGTTTTGAACGCGAAACACCTCCAAGTATTGAAGTACATTGTTGCAAAACTCAAAATAGTCACTATTTTTCAACGTCGTTTGAGCCGATATAATATTGTACAAGTCGAGAAGAAATGGTGGAACAACAACTGAATGGTTTGTTGTAACAAGCATTCCCTAAAAGTGGCATTAGAGACGGGGTGGAAACAAACTCTCGAGACCGAAATCTTATAAAAAATTGTTTTACCCGAACTGTCTTTAGTTTGCGTCAGTAAAAAGATATTTCATTCACGGTGTGCAAAAACCATTAAGTAATACCAATGATAAAGACTCAACGCTGAGTTCAACAAGGGAACTCTTGTTTTACGTATAAATTTTTTCTTAGTCATAAATTTGGGTTTAACGAAATAACAATCAAAACTAACAAGACTCCATTTCGAATAAAAAATTATATTATTTTACTAGTGTAAATATTGTGTAAATATTTTCTATTTCATCGGAGGACCAATCTCAAGCGAAATTACGGACCCTGATACACTAGGATAGTAGGCTTTTACTGTCACCACTCGATGATAAGCGTTTGACGCTCGAGAAAAACTCTCACGCCTCGTCTAGATTTTATCAAAATTATAATTTTTATATTAAAATGAGAAAAATTATAAGGAAAATCCAATGCTATTTTTACAAAATACAAGAATTTAGTATGCAATAACTGTTGTTTGCTACTGAACTGAAACATGTAAATTGAGGCGAGTAGTGCAATAACACAAATACAGCACTCATATTGTTTACCAGATTCAAACTGGTGTTCAATTAGCAGTTGAGTTGTTATGTCTCGTACAATTTCTCACGTTTGTTTTCAAGAAATGACCGATAAACAAGCTTGTCAAGTGCATGCTGTGGGCATTAAAATCTAATGGTAATTCAACGTGTAACCAGATCCAGAGTTGTATAAAGCTGAGCCCGTAATTTCCATATCAGAGTGGGAACAAGCATGTCTTGTTTCAGCTCTGACGTGTCAGAAGGACGCAAAAATTCAAGACGTACACGGATTTCGGCTCATTTACAAGCGAGAACAAAATCTTTACAGGCCGCCAAAAATTCCAGGGGCAGCTGAATCCCTCATTGGCGTTTTCTGGGTACAGAGAAGAATCAGTTATACTCCATAAATGATTATCGACAAGTTGGTCAAGAAATAAACAAGGTTCCGGGTGTGTTTATTCGCAAAACCACGCACACAAATGTATATTTTCAGTCGTTCCAAACCATGACACACACGTTTTCACTCAATAACTTAATTAAGCTTGGGTCAACGCAAATAAACATCGCAATGAGACGGTTCTTCCGTTTTCCGTATATTCAACAATTCTGCAAGCGAAAAACTTTAAACCTGTCCGTATCTAAATTTCCATTAACAGCTATGGGTGGTATATAATGGGCGTAGCCAGGATTTTGGTTTTGACGACGACCACAGTAAATGTGTAAGTTTTGATAATTGTTCGCCATTTTACTAATGACGATGACGACGTACACGCAGCCAGCCTTCTGCACATTCTCACAAAACACGACAAAATGTACGTCTTTGCTATTTAGTTAGCTGAACAACACACATCACTAACAAACTTGTGACACGAAAATAATATGCAAAGTATGTTCACGCGTTAAGCGTGAATTTTTTTCGCACTTTGCATCCTGACAAATTGAAAATCGCAAAGAACCCTAATTTATTTACTGTGGACCCACCTGGAAACCCTGTCCTCCCCCGACCAGAAAGGGGCGCTTTCCGCAACACTGAGTCTTACACCCAATCTGGTCCCTTCTGGGCGCACCCTTAGCATATATACGCCATTCCAGACGGTTTCATCGTTTTGAAACAATGAACGTTTGAGATAGCCAATCAAAAATCAGATAGCAATAACTCTACTCTAAATATTTTTAGATTCAAAAAACAAAAGAGCGACCAGCTAATTGCGCAGTGTTTAACTTCCGCAATCCTGTTGGTCATTTAGTTTAAACCATTTCAAATGCCAGAAACTGTGCAAAATTTAAAGTATACACTTGCTTTCAAATTTGAGTTACCAGATCAGAAAGACTGATGATCAAAAAAATTGTCCTGATGTTAAACGTCAATAGACTGAATCGGTGCGAATTGCTACGGTTCTGTGAAGTAAACAGAACCGTAATGTTTGTTTGCTTGACTTAAAGCAACACCAGTGGGTGACGTGGCGAAAATTGCTTTGCTCGAAAATCCGTGTTTAAAAGATTGTGGCGGGCTAGGGCAGCGAGCGAGGATATTTGAACTTTGGCATTTTGCTCGTTATATCCTGTCGGTTATACCCTAAATTTTATCTCAGCTCAGGCGAGTATATAAGGCAAGAAGTGAGGGTAAAAATCTCTTCTCAATCTATTTACTTATTAAATATCTTTGAGGTCAAGAAAAATGTTGCATAATGTTATTCAATCCCGAACAGAACCGTAGCCAGCTCAGCTTGCTATGTTGAAAGTTTTCTACGGCGGCCAATATTTTTCCAGAGGGGGCGCCGAGCCCTCTCGCCCCCTTCCACTTTGACTATAGGTCTGTTCTTCAAATGAAATAATAGCTACACTCCTGTGCAAACTCTAAAACGATGTTTTATTTAACCGTTTTCTAAACTACACCGATGTTCACGTTATACAGTCCTGTGTCGGAAAATCATTATTTTCAATCACAATACGCCTGATCGGCTGATCTCGTGTTACGTAAATGAATTTTAAAATTTAGTAATTCGGAAATTGTGACAGTTAATGAGTATTGCCACGCTTGGATTGACACGTTTTAAACGCGTCTATTGATCGTGGATTTGGTCAGAAAGGATTATTGTCGGCGTTGAAACCTTAGGACTCATAATTTGAGATATTATGCTGTAGTAGTAGGCTTCGCAGCTGCAATTTGCCGCACGCTTTTACGCCTGAAACTTGCAGCTGCAACTTGCACATGCAAGTTTTGCAGCGAGAGCCTGCAACTGCAACTTGCAGCTGCATGTTGCGCAATTGATTTTCGAAGTAAATTTGCAGCAAGTTCTCTTTTCTGCATTGCAACTTTTTGAAAATATTACAAATCATAATACCAAAACAAGCGGTACTCAAGTTTCTACAATCAGTTAAAGCTTCCCTTTGGTTTACATCACGAGTGGATGATGCATAGTTTAACACGAGTATGCAACTGGCTACATTCTGTCTAGATAAGAATGTACCCGGCACGCGTGATGCTTTTGGCGTACGCGCTGTGCCGCTCATTGAGGGAGTATAACTTGTTCGAACTATGGCACTGTATGTATATGGCATCAAAATTGTTCGTCTTATAAGTAATTTAGGGGTATAGCATGTGATAGCGACCTCCCTAACCTACAGGGTGGGAGGTTAGCCAAAAACACGACTCCAGGTTGCACATTTTGTCCCACAAAATTCCGGAAGTTACACATTCTTGCTATAGAGAAATCATCCACTCTTGGTTATATATATTAATAGTGCGAAATTTTACCATGACCGATTAGGTACTACACTGCAACAAATGGCGAGTCAAATTGATTCTCTCCGAAATAGGCTTAACGGGAATGCAAAAATTAAGTCAAACTCGACCCCTCAAGAGTCAAATTCGACTCATTTAACGCACGATTGACTCTGGCGGAGTCGAATTTGACTCAGTTTGTTAGGTCCGGTAGAGCCTATTTCGGAAGGAGTCAATTTGAGTCACCATTTTTTGGCAATGTAGTGCAACTCCGTAGTATAATATATAGTTCTTGTCCAGCGTTCCGGAACACTCTACGTTAGAAAATATTTGTCTAAATATTTGGCTCTGCGAGAAAATAGAGCTAAATACCAAAATTTCTAGCAAAATTACCTACTATCACCGGTTTCAACCTGTGTAGCTACCATTTGCTAACGAATTTCGACGCTATTCCTTCTTCGAGTCACTTACGTGCAGTTTGCAGCGACGATTTGTTTCGTTCGCAAGTAAAGCGATTATTTAACTGCAAAACGAATTAAATTTAGCATCAAACGATTCAATGAAAACTTCCTCTTGTTACCGCGGCTAGATTAGAGATGCGGAAGGAAATTTTTCATTTTCAACATGAACACAGCGTAGTAGGAAATTAAATCCCGTAAAACGTTTAAAATATAAGAAATTTGTAGTTCGGAGTTTTCAAAGTCGTCGAAGCTGAAATGTAATTGTAAAATGTGAACGATTATATTTATACTAAATAAACTGTTTTTGATTGAACTGAACTAAGCAAGAGTAAGCTGGAAGGCTTGGCCTTAAATGGGAACACAGACTCAGCGTTGCAAATAAAATCCAATTTTAAACTCTCTTGTTGTTAAAGGGGACAGAGCAAGTCTACGGCACAGCCTTAAAACTACGTTCGCAGAGCACGTCTTTATGAAAAATTGATGGTTATGCTTTGATCAAAGCAGACGGGCACAAAAGTTGTTGCTGAGACTATTTTGTTTTTCTGACTACGGGGACGTTTCATCAAGAGTTAAGACAGGCGAGAAATTGCAAGCTTAACCGAATACTTCAATCAATTAAAGCATTAAACTAACTAAATATGCGCGTAAAGTTAGGGAATCAAATATTAAATATGAAATTACTGAAGGTAATAACCATGTGTAGATCAATTAGACAATTTTAGCTAAACATCTTAGAAATTTTAGTTATTTTTTGCGGAAAAGCTTTCAAAACTATTTTTAGCTGATGAAAAGCATCGCTACTTCAGTTTCGTGCAGGGTAGTAAGCCCTCCAACAGCACTCAAACATTACCCTAAATCGCTATTATCACCAATTACCTTATCAATTACTTAATTATCAACGTCCCAAGTGTGACTGAAATTATTGTAAGGGTTTGAAATTTGAAAATTAGCGTAAACCAGCTGTTTAAAAATGTTTTTCTAAAACGCGTCTACTTATATCGTTAGCGAACCGGAATTATTACCGGTTAAAGCGATATCTATTTTACAGTCTAATAACAATTATCCAAAATTAAATTAAATATCCATTATTTCAAGTGCAGTGTTATTATTTCGGTGTTAGCTGTGATAAACCTTGGTTTATTATAATCAAAGCGGTTGTGATATCGAGCTCAAAGTGATATTTAGAATTTGATAAACGAGAATTCATCCGGTTGAGTAAACTATACAGCTGTCATACTTCAGATGTCGGTTAGTATGTCCTTGCAATGGTTGACGGAACTGAAAAAAGAAACCGGTTGGCGACTAAGGATAAATTACAAATTTCTAGGGTAACCTAACAGGAAGGGCCGTAAATTACAGGAAACAAAAGAAAAATTGTATGTAACATTTACGAATGATTCAGTACTGTTTTGGAGTGAAACTTTGAAATTGTCAAGAGTTTGACAGTTTCCATTCAGTTCAACTCAAAGTGAAATCACTTTGGATCCCGAGGGCGTATACAAGGGTATTGATAGAGGGTCCATTTTTCTTTCTGCAATGTTGGCAGAGACGTAAATAGCATTTATACCAGGCTTTAGAACAATCCTATTTATTATATAGGTTACAAAATATTCGTTACATATCACTATACCTTCTATAAATAATATTCTGGCTACGCCACTGGCTGGCTCTGAAACATTAAAAACATTACGACATTAATATTATATATGTTATGATAATAGCGAGCTAAACTTTGTTTCGTGGCGAAATAGCAGTTGCAAAATACCGGGGCCTGAGGTCAACGAAATACGCCGGAGCCGGAGGCAGTCCTTCGATTGTACCCGGAAGTGAACGCAACATCAGCAACAAAGTCATCCGCTCGTGATTTTTATCGGATCATCACAAAATCAAAGATCACAAACGCGGAGAAAAAAATTCAAACCGGTAAAGTCAATAATTTGTTATACCAATCACAGAAGCCCTGATGCGACCGCCTTTTAAAGCCGCTACAAGGCAGTGACCCAGTTTTGCCCTTCCTGTACACGGTATATGGTAACCTAG
This sequence comes from Enoplolaimus lenunculus, assembly GCA_030248215.1. NCBI lineage: Eukaryota > Metazoa > Nematoda > Enoplea > Enoplida > Thoracostomopsidae > Enoplolaimus > Enoplolaimus lenunculus. Next base: position 64,928 of record JASANG010003684.1, on the reverse strand, counting down.
CTAAACCCTCAACGAAAAATATTGTATTTTGGGTCGGTTGCCGAGGTCACTTTTTTGTAACAAATTCGATTTACAATAAATGTTAAGATAAGTTGGTTTTCCCAGCGGTTCCGGTTCTTTTAACTTCACAAGGGTTGACCTATAGATTATTGGAAGGTAATCTCTTTTAATAGCATCAGGGTCGAACTATTTATTATCTCGAAGTAATATTGAGAACTAATATGGTGGACCCTATTTATATACTTCCCTCTGATCAGTGGCGAAGCCAGTGTGGATGGCAGGATTCATTTCGCCACCAACACAACCATGCCGAACATTTTACAATGCAAACGGTTTATCTGAAACTTACAATGTGTTTTATAGACAGAAAGCTAAAAACTGTGACAGCGATATGAAATGAGTTGAACGAATTTTGTACTACGGGGCGATTCGTAAGTGTTGAAATATTTGCTACGCATACTTTACTAACTGTAAAATTTCCGAACACAAAAGTATGCTATCAAGCCAGGAAAATCCAGGTTGTCATCGTTTGGTTCAATTTTAATTCTTGTGACACATTTAGACACGAGAACAACAATTATGTTTGGTAAACTTAATTCATTTTAAAATAATACGAAATTAATCACTGTAAATTCTAATCAGCTGAATAACTAACACAGCTAACTCAGAATGAGTTGAATCAACTCACAATTCTGAGTTCTGATACTTCTAACTCATACTGAGTGATTTTACTCATTCTGTGCTAAAATCCACTCACTGGAATTTAGAATGACTTAATTTTTAAAAATGTTGCAACACTGAGGTCGTATAGTTAGCCACGAATAGATAGTACGAAACTGGGTCACCCAACCCATGTATCTTTGAATTGCAAAACTATCTCTTAGTCATTCTAATCTGTCGACAAATAGCTGGCCGGCAACTTTTATTAGGTAAGCATAATTATTGTCTGTGCTAAATGGTTAAGATTTATTATTTATAACATAACGGCTCGTCCTAAAATTTGACTCTATTCAGCTCAGCCAGCTAGAGGGGCCAGTGAGATAATAGGGGGCATGCTGAAACCTTCCTAACTTTACCGGCGTGGGAAAACGCTATTCAGGCGTGTGAAAACTGTTTGTAAGGGTTCCCAGAGGGGGCAGTGTGAAGCCGATTTTGCTATTCACATATTGCATGGAAACTTTTGTAAATCTACTGAAACATTCACTGGTCATAAGGTTTGCGGCTGGATAGGTTTAGAGTTTGATGCTCTAGACTGACGTGACTTTTACGATTTGCAATAATTTTTTTACAGCGCAAATGCGTGTAATAATTGTTAAACACTTTGAATTATGTATTATGAAACGTGATTGAAACAATAATTTGTAGGCAGCGTTACTTTTAAACAAACAAATCATGTTTGCTAGTTCACAGCAATATCGGGATTTCTGTCTACGCGGTACAAGCAATGCTATTATGTCGACGACTTACACAAATTCATCTCACGGTATAGCGTGCTAGTAAAACAATTTTCAACAGCTAACAATTGAATTCAGCTAGAAGCTTCTTGCGCACGACAATAAATAATTGCAAGATATACACTGCATCACGCAATAAATGCAGTTATTTTCAAGGCAACAATATAAAATTTAAAAAATAATAAACGTTTTGCAATATAACTAATCTGTGCATCCCTACTTACTTTTAGTTCGAAATTGCAAAAAAATATCAACGCAGCACATTGGCGCAACCAGTATTTCAATTCATGAGTGAATAATCTCGGTCTGCTCGATCTTTAGAATTTACAAATTATTGGAGGCCTGAGTGTTTTTCTCGACTCCCACGAATTTTGCAGGGATTTATTTATCGTATATTTACGTTGTACGCGGGTTGGTGGACTGGCGGATCAAATACATAATGTTGCGAGGGCAGTTTTATGTCAATTAATTTTTGTGACAAAAATTGCAACTTTATCATTTTTAACTGCAACAGTGTACCGGTGTTGCTTAAAGAGAATGTGTTTGCCGAAAACCATCGGAACCGAAACCGGATAGCGAAAAAGGACTGTTACTAGAAAATTAAATTTTTTGTGTAATTTGCATAAACGTATCACCGACATACGGTTCTGTTCCAACGTTTGTCGTCAAATTTGTTAACTCGTAATAACTGACTGATTACATTCGGAAGCGCTTGCCGTAGAGTGATTGGTTAATTGGGTAACAAATATTATCAAACTTAGCCAATAATTAAACTGCAAACGATCGCCAATCACAAAATGTATAGCGTAAGGATTTATAGATCGCGGCAGCTCTTGCCGATGTACAATAAACGCGTACTTTAGTGATCCGAATAAGAGGGAGTGATAAAGGGGGGATAATAAAAGGGGGTCCTCATTTTGAGTTTCAATCGATAAGACTCGGATTTCCTACAAAATTCTGTAAACGGATATAGCTTGTAAACAGTAATTAGAGTCCATACCTGTCAAGTATTCGTAATTATAGCGCATAAATAACTCCAAGACCAAATAACAACCTGCATAAATTTTATTGAAATAATCCAGAAAATAATTATCGGTTATGTCAACCAACAAAAAAGCTACAGGAGGTCAGTTCTGCCCAAAACAGAAAGTGACATAAATGATAGGTGTTTGGTCCAAGTAAGGTAATGCGGCAGAGTGCGACCCCCGTCTTACTCAGATCACTACAGTATTAATTTCAATAAACAACGAGCGCCATAAATTTTAGAAATTTTGTCAAAATAACAAAAATTATTTCAAAGAGATCCGTTTAATAGTTAAATTTACTACAACTTATCCAAACAATTAGGCTTGAACCAAAATTGCTAATGTCAATTTTTTTACTTGCTAGTGTGGTGTAATATCTAAATTTGAACCGTGTAATGCATATTCCCATATCGTTAAAGAGTATAAAGCTTTCTGAATATGACATTCTGATTTTAGTGAAATGCTATAAAACTCTTACTTAAGCAATCGATAATTTTTGGAATCAAACTTCTTAATTCTTTCGCAGTTCAACAACGTTTTATGATATTATAGCGTGGTATTATGCTCAGAAAAGCGATTTTAAGCGTTTGAGTATTAAAGCAACTTTATTTTAGCTTCAAGTGTCGTACCGGTCACTTTCTCAGTATTCATATATGAGGGAAACATTGTTTATTTTATAATATCGCCTTGTCATCAACGAAATGTACTTTTAAAATTTTGCGTTGTAAAATATATAGTTTTTTTTGACACAACCGAAATAGTGAGAAATATTATAATAATAGCTATAAAAGCAATGCGTTTACGCACAGGATTATAACAAGTTGCCCAAGTGGATGCAAAGAGGACTACTCAGGTTTTACTTCCTCCAAACAGATTTCAATGAGCCTAAATGTTGTATTTAAAACCAAATTACGCTTGTCCTCCTGTGTCTTGTTTCTCTCTGGAGCTGTTACTATCACTTGGTCATGTTTTGTGTTTAATCGAGTTCAAAAATACTGCTTGATTCCTATGTTTTAAATAGTTTACGAAGCTAATTTATAATGTAAAAATTGTGCCTGGTATCAATGACTATGAAACTTTGAGAAGTATACCGTTATTTTTTGTTTAAAGTTATTGCTTTAAACTTGCCAGTGATAAATTGGTCAAATTTAAAAAAAAAAACCTGCGCGACAAATCCAGCAAATATTGCTTTATACATCAAATTGGGAGTTACAAAAGCACCACAAATTTGAACCTCTTAACCAATATCGTTGGCTCAAGCCTGAGAGACAGTTTATCAAAAGGGACTCACGTGAAATTTTTGTAGCACAGGTCTTACAGATCACTGGAAGTTTGGCATGAATACTTTCCCATTGTGAAACCAGAAAAAAATTCGACGGTGGTTATTTATGTCACATGCAGCCAGTACAAGTTCATGATCTAACCGACAGTAATAGTAACAGAAAAGCTTTTATCTAACTTTGTGACTGACACTTTGTACAGAATGGTCCCTAGGGTATGAACCAATTTTGTATAACCCAGACAGTTGGTAAATCCGTGTCCAGACAAAAATCAGAAAACATCAGGAGTAGTGTCAAAAACGGTGAGCCTAAATGTATTTGTGCTCAAGACACAGTTCGCATTACCAGTTACGCATTTGGTATCCAAGTGTCGGAGCAGATAAAGGTGGGGGATCCCCTCAAATTCCAGAGCGGGGCCCCCCAGACGCGCGAGCAAGAAGTCAGACGCATTTTTAAAGTTCGGCGGTTTTTGTTTTAACCAGGTTAGGGTGAGGGCCCCTTTCGAGGTGGAGGCCTCCAAATAGAGATAGGGGGGTGGCTGCTCCGGTCATTTTGGTACCCAGTTTGCCACAAACAAATGGCTGGCGGTACTTTCGACCGACTTGAGTAAATTGCTAATTTATCCATGACCCGGGTAGTTGCATCGCATATAAATAAATATTATAACAGTAGGAGCGGCCTGACGACTGTTAGAAATTATGATGCATTAAATACGTTTAATTTAGACAACTTTTTACACTTTTGTCTAATTTATTGTTGCGATCGCATAAACTGGCAATTTATTTGAATTATTTTTGGCTAAATTTGAACTAGAACATTTCGTGCGACTGCGGGTATTAAGTAGCTTGGTACATTGGTAACATAATACAATTAGGAATTGTGTTAAAAATAAAACGCTAAGCGGTGATATTCTGAAATGAAGCATTTACTAGTGTAGCATGACACCATTTATTAACGATACGCATTTTGCGTTTATCAATACGCTAGTTTAGCATCAGTCACTTTGTTCAAGACACGAAAAACGTTTTGTATATTTGAAACAATAGCCTTATTACAAGTCTGATGATAAACCAGATATAAACTATCGAAAAAATATAAAAAGATAACAAATTCTGCTTAAACAAGAACTGAAAACCATGTTTATAAGGTAACTAGCAGATCCATGCTGTCTTATTTAGAAATTAAATTATATTACCTCCTTACCTTTATGTCAAGATCGACCACTGCACTATCAGATTGAAAGGATGTTTTTTACAAAATGAAACCGTTTTGATCCAAAATCAATATATAGTACTTTGTTCACAGTGTACTGAATACAATCCCAGATGGTGCCAAAGTACCACGAACCACGACCAAGTTTTGTTGGCACAGCTCATGACATTGAAGCATTTAAAGACAATATTCAAACGTCGAAAACGTTTCAACCTATTTTCAACGCCTAAATTAGCAATCATCAATCGTAACCACACATATACACGCAAAAAGCAATATAAAATAAACACGGGACGTGAGAACTGAAGCCCTCCACACTGCCGTCAGGTATGTGCCACGGGGTGCATCTGTGTCCCCCTGGATTCCTATAAACAATATTTTATATACGAGAAGGTAGCGTAAAAATATCTTTGAAGGAAAATGATTGCCGCTGTCGTACCTTATTTAAAAATTTTCTTTACATAACTCTATTTCCTGCACACACGCTTACAAAATGTTCTGGTTGCGCCCATGAAAAACGCTGGCATATTCCATGAGTCGGTTTATAAAAATCCTAGATTTCACACAGTTGTGGCCCAAACTATTAATAGCTTTGAAGACAAAATGATCCACAAAAACTATTTTACTGCTACTTGACTGGTCATGCTTCACAACCCACATCTGTGAGTACATTTTATATTTTTCAGTGACAAAGGCTGGTTCAGTTTCTGGCGGAATTTTCTGGAAAGAGTCGAAAAACAGCACATTTATAGTGTAAAATAACCGGTAGAAGCCAGAAAAAAATTTTTGTGCTCGGGAACACTCGCTCGCTAAAAACATTTAAACGTGATTGTCCCCTCCCGAAATAATATCCTTACTTTGCGATGGACCACAGCCCGACCCAGGCCATCGTTGAACACCATAAAACACCGCTAGGGTCAGGGTTAAAACGAATAAATATATCACCGGACAGGGACTAAAACTGCGTCGGTTCTCAGGGTTAAAATTCACCCCAGACAAGAAAAGCAAGTGCACTGCATAGCGGTTCACGTTCAGCCATGAATATTATTGTTTAGTCAAAGCCATATTTGGTGCCAAATGTGTTGCTGTTTAGGACATCAATCACCAGATGTGAAAAAGTTTGCACAAACAGAAAACTTGACTGATTTTTCCGTTTCCAGTATTCGAAGTCCATGTTTATCGTGTAGAAATTTAAAAACACAATTTTGTTTCTATATTTTGTGGAAAAGTTAAGTTTTGGTTCAATCACCCGATAAAGACATCGGTGTTTATCGTGAGATAAACCTTTGGGAACGTTTTCTAGGATTAAATGGAATAAACATAAAAGCGAAATTTGTTGACAAAACACTCGTTCCTTGTTTATACCAACAGGGGTGCAATAGCTGATCCAAAACGAGAGAAGGGTGCCTACGGGCAAGCGCAGTATAATTGTACCAGATTCCTGGCGGTTGAAGCAAGCGAGAAGCCCAATGGATCATTAGCATTCAATTGTAACGTGAGTTTTTAGTGTTGAAACGTTTAAGGCGGAAGCTCTTCCCCGCCCCACCCTCAGTGCTGGGCTAGCGCCCCCCAAACACCCCCAGTTGTGTGAGGGGACGGCCCTGGGGTGGAGCGCACGTTGGCAAGCTAAGATATTTTTTCGCTGCCACAAAGTTAGAGAGTTGTTGAAAATTTTATTGAATGTCCCTTCGAACCTGTTTTGGGGGCGACTATCTTAACGCCGGCCCTGCGCTTTCTTGTCATAAGCCTCTAACAAATTTAATTCAACGTACAGAACGAAGGAGTTCCAAATTTTTCAATTTTACAAAACCACAATTTGGTATTTCATCATGGACAGATTTGAAAATGTTTGACTTTAACATAAATTTAATTCACATCACCGCTTGAAGTTGCAAGAATTTTTTTCAAGCCTGGCAAATCCCTCCATGGAACAGATGTAAACCAATGGCTACTGAAGCATTTTAAGTTACCGAGATGCCGGCCCATGTAAAAGATGAGCGTTTTTTTTGCGGGGCTGCCATAGAGTCAGCTTAAAGTTATAATCTAACTTTTTTGTTTAGGCTTACGCTCAGGTTTAGGAATATACTTATGCTACTTTTACAGACCTGTTCTATACATTGGCCGACATTTCCAACATGTGTCAATGCTAATAATTTAGGTATAATCTGACAGCTTTACCTTTTTATAAAGTATAAAATTCATCATTTTCAAGTTGATGTCAGTCTGTCATTATATAGAAGCAGACAGTAAACGATGACACTGGTATCAGATAAACCACCGACTTGTGAGGTATAACGTTCGAACGATGTCAAAAATGAAACATTTTGATAGCTTAAACTTTAGACAATTTTAAATTTTAATTTCATACAACAGCTTTTGTTTATTATGACAACCGTATGTCACAAGAAATTGAACAAAACTGACGGTGAATGCTTAATTTCTCGCACAAAGATGTGATCTGCGGATCCTCGTAATTTCTAAAAACAGTGGGAAAAGCACGGGATATAATACTGGATAAAAATTCGCGAGCGAAGCGAGCCAAAAGCCATTTTAATGCTGAAAGTTAGCATAAGCTTTGGATTTTGATCGCTGGGGGTGGTCTAAGCTGTGGTGGCCCCCGTCGTTGAATTCGCCAGTGAAGGGTGTATCAAATTTGACAAACAACACCTACTGAAGTAAAGATACTTGGGGACAACAAAATTTAATGTGAGTTGAACGCAAAATTAACTCAACGAAAAGTTTATATCTTTAACTATACAAAGAGTGACGTTTCTGTAAAGTCTAAAAATGTTATCAAACTATGCATATGGTGGTATATTTATTATGAGCATTGTCGCAAAAGTTCAGTATATAAAGAACATATGCAGTGGTGACAGTTTCTAAGAATTTCAAACTCGTGAGGTTATAAAGATTTTGTCAGCATGATTAATTTTATGTATTCGTTGCACAGGCGCTTGGAAAACATCAGGGGCGGAAAGCTTTTCTGTGGGACTGCAATTGAGTAAGCTTTAAAGCTTTAGGTATTAGTTCATTGTTACGCTTAGACAGGGTTCCAACCGGAACTAGATTGTGTCGGAATCGGAATCACATTTTTCTGTCGGAACCGGGATCGGAAACGGAATTAAGTTTTAGTAATTCTATTAAAAAGTTATGTGTATGACTTTTAACTTTTGTGGCAGTATGTCTGTTTCCGTTACTGTTCATTGTTTCAGAAAAAATTTGTTACATAGCTGACGGAGTACATGTAACAACTCGGAATATATACCAACAAAAAACCAACAGAACTGCAAATGAACGAAACAAAACGAAACAAGCAAAATCTAAGCTCAATCATCTTAAAACTCATAACCGAAAAATCAGAATTCCGGCATCGGATCAGCAGTCAGCCGGAATCGGAACTCAAATTTTGGCGGAATTTTAGACGGAATCGGAATTCTGATTAAATCCTGCGCTTAGGTATAGGCTCAGACCTTGCAATGGCCTTGTTCTATGCATTTGCCATTGCATATTTATACTGAATACTACGTACTTAATTATATAGGTCCCTAATTTTTCCTCAGAAAATTTCATGTGATAAAATGATAAGGTCCCTACATTACAATTTTTCCGCCTAACAAAATTTTTCGATGATAATATGACAAGGTTTCTACGTTACAATTTTATGTGTTTCATAAAATTTACCATCCCGCCTCCTGCCAGAAATTTCTGGATCCGCCGCTGATTGCACTCCAGCATGCACTACAGCGAGAAAGCGTTCTAAAATAAAAAATTTTGCTAGGCAATGAATACTTTGCTAACATAGAATTGCATTTAAAAAAACTTTAATTGGAAGGGTAAGTGAGTGTGCCTAAGTTTATTCATTCTGGTTTGGCGTAGATACGTACTGTACGCATTGAGAAAAAATACCAGTTCATAAGTTCTTAAGCTGTAAAAACATTTGATTTGATTTGAAATTCGTTTAGTGAACAAAATTACACGTGCTTATCAAGTGTTCGATTCTTTAATTCAGTTGAACTGAAGTTTGGAATAATCAAAAACTGAGCTTATTGAAGTCATTAAATTTCTTTGAATTTTAGCCAATATGTAGCTTAAAAGTATCTGTTCGACAGTGTGAAAATCAGGAATGTTTGTATTGTAGTGACTCGAATAAGGGAGGACTGATATTTATTTTGCCTGTCCAGATGGCATCCCCAGTTGTTCTGTTACTTGTAACCATGTGAGATATGCTTGCCCGTTATGTGCACATGCAATATAGTGCAGTGCACTGTATGTATGCTAGCTGGCAGCATACGGTCGACAAATATAGTCGACGAAAATGGTAGTTGGACAGGCGGGCTACGTGGCGCAGTGGTAGAGTGCTCGCTTATCGATCCGTAGGCTGAGAGTTGGATCCCGCTCGAGCCCGCTTTTCCAGCTGCTTAGCAAAAGGTCTGATGTCACGGCTCCTACCTTGACTGACATGGGGGCTACTGCGTGGACGCAATGGCAAATTACCGCGCTATGAGGAGCACGGTATCCAGTCGAAAATAGGATGGACGGTCAAGGGACGACCTTGCTGAAAATAAGGGCATGTAAGCATGTGAGACATGCTTGCCCGTTATATGCACATGCAATATAGTGCAGTGCACTGTATGTATGCTAGCTGGCAGCATACGCTCGACAAATATAGTCGACAAATATAGTCGACGAAAATGGTAGTTGGACAGGCGGGCTACGTGGCGCAGTGGTAGAGTGCTCGCTTATCGATCCGTAGGCTGAGAGTTTGATCCTCGCTCTAGCCTGCTTTTCCAGCTGCTTTAGTTGAAAGGTCTGATGTCTCGGTTCCTACCTTGACTGACATGGGGGCTACTGCGTGGACGCAATGGCAAATTACCGCGCTATGAGGAGCACGGTATCCAGTCGAAAATAGGATGGACGGTCAAGGGACGACCTTGCTGAAAATAAGGGCATGTAAGCATGTGAGACATGCTTGCCCGTTATATGCACATGCAATATAGTGCAGTGCACTGTATGTATGCTAGCTGGCAGCATACGCTCGACAAATATAGTCGACAAATATAGTCGACGAAAATGGTAGTTGGACAGGCGGGCTACGTGGCGCAGTGGTAGAGTGCTCGCTTATCGATCCGTAGGCTGAGAGTTTGATCCTCGCTCTAGCCTGCTTTTCCAGCTGCTTTAGTTGAAAGGTCTGATGTCTCGGTTCCTACCTTGACTGACACTACTTACAAACTGTTATTTATTTTTAATTCACCATAAGTTATTTGCAGCCGACACACTTGTTACATTCTTTTTTGGACAGTTGCGATATGCTCCTAAACATTTTCGTTGATTGTCACGTCCGTTAATGAGGGTAACGGCTTGAGCAGTCCATGTTATTCTTCTCTTTTGGTATCTTTACAAGACTCCAATTACGACTTACGGACTCCATCCATTAACGGACTCTAATTAAGAATACAGAATCCTATTGATTGGGACTCAAAATACGTACTCTTCCATTTGATTGTCGCATTTTATTCGGGTCACTACAGCATTGACCAAAGTAAATTATGATAGCAGGGCAAATCATCGCAAAACTAATTATTTTATCGTCATACTCCTGTGTCCACTTTGCGCTTAATATTCAGCTCCCTGAGCGTTCATGCAAAATATATTTCAAGTCAATTTCAAGTTTTAAAATTAATAAAGGCAATGTAACTTTACCTTCGCACATCGTAATGCCTATTAATCCGAATGCGCAAACTCAGGAACAAATAACATAAACGCTCTGCAACCGTGTTTTATACCTACACGAAAATAAAGTTTAGTTTTGTTGACACAGAGATCAAAATTTGCGTCGTTTTTCTTGCTACCTCAAAGCTTTTTTTCGACTGCCATGTTTTCGCGTTTATTTTTAACTTGCAACCATATCTATGGTGTTCACACTCATGTTGCGTTTTTATGCTGCCAAAAAATTGTTTCGCCACCTCCAAAAACAGTTGTAACGACCATTCAAAATGAGAGTCAAGTACATTTTTAAGACAAAATTGAATCAGAATAAGCATGCGTGCGCATATGGGTTTTTGTAATTTAAAAAAATTGTAGTATGCAACAATATCGTGGCGCAAACTTACACAAAAATGAAAAATATTGCTAATGACAAGTCGTTTAACAACGTTATTTGTTGTATTAGTGTCACAAATAAAGCACTTTTTGCATGTTGCCAGTTGAATTGCTAGCAATATATGGGAACAGTACTAATACTGTGGCGATGCAATTGGCCCTGTAATACCACGAGACAGTGGTATATAGTTGTAGCGCGATCTGACTGTTGCGTGAGGGTAGCGGGGCGCATGCTTGTATCTCCAGACATCCCGGACGTGAGGATAGCGTTACAGCAACAGCATTGCAAAGTAATTTTCTTAAAGGGTTTTTGAGGAGATTTGTGAGCAATTTTAACGTAGATTATTAATTTTTATATCGCTAAACTCAAGTTAGCATAATGAGTGTAAGCATAATGGGTATACCTTTGCAAACTTTATCTTCCTTAACATTTTCTTTGCAATTCTCGTCGTGCCGCAATGCCGTGGACGTTGCGTAATTTTTTCTGTTACATTTCAAATCAAGCTTGGAATGTGTGCGTGTTTGCAAACGGCCCAAGCGTCAAGTTGACGTTTAACGTCATCTTCATCATTTTAGGCACGAAAATTGACATGGTTCCAGTTTACACTGCTTTTTTTGGTTAAGCTGGGCTCGATGAAGTGCAGTTCGCCGTCTGTTAGATGCCGAGAAATTTTAAGATCAGTTAGGTTATCAAATATAGACATTTGTTAATATATGTTAAAGATAATTAATAAACCGTACCGTTAATACAAAAACATTCTAACATCGGATTCCAATTGAATTGAAACCGCTACTGTAGGTCAAGTTTTCACACTTCATTTTGACTAAACTCGTACTCATGGTGATGTTATTGTGTTTCAAACTGTTATATCGGCAATACATAAAAGGATTTTATTTAGAATGCGCATGGGCTTAAAAAGTACAGAGGGAGCAGCTTTACAATATTGGAATATTTCACCATCTGAAATGGAGAAAATTGTTCAACTGTCTCCCTAAATAAGGAATGTGTAGGCCAGAAACGCCACATGCGACGGGTATATTCTGCTGTAAATAGGACATTCCCAGTTGCACTCTTGTTGAAATTATTCACTCTTGGTATTTAGTAAATGGACTTCAACTGATCTTATCAATTAATTAGTCAAAACTTAAAACTAGCACCGGGAAGTTGAAACAGTTTCCAAATAAAATTTCCAATCGCTCAACAGCGTAATTTGAAAATCGTGTTTTCAATTTTCACATGTGAGCACAAGATAAAGTGGACGACGCATGAGGTGTAAGATAGCAGCATACGTTGTGTGAGTTTGAATTAAAGACCAGTCACATTTCTGCAATCCTTCGCAGTATCAATCATTTTTACTGCTCGGTTCCAGGGAGCGGCCGGAATTAAAAAATCGCATAACCGGAAAGTTAAAAAATACAGAAGTCGGAATTGGAAAACAAAAAATACTTGTTTTACCGAGAAATTCAGTTTTAACGCTATTTTATCGCTTTTAATGGTGTAAACACAACACACCATTTAGAATGCTAAAATCCTGAAACAAATGCTGCAGCTGGAAACATTTGATAAATTATATGGACTATGGCACAAATTAAAAATTTCAGCAATACACGCTCAGACAATTTTAGAAAGGTAGAATATGCCAATGTGTCTTAAAATTTTGAATGAGAAAAATTTTCAATGCCGAAATCACCGGAAAATTCCAATGAAAAACATTGACTTTATTACCGGAACCGGATAGAACAAATACCGGATTTCCCTATTGGAACCGGAATTCCTGTTGTACCCTGCATTTCTCACATTCGGTTCTGACACAAAATTCGAATTTGTTACTGCACTGTTTATGGCCTATCGTTTAAAATAGCAAACGTGCTGGTTTATGTTTTAAAATCCCTGAAACTAAGTCTTAACAGCAGAGGGAGAAAATTAACTTTTTGTCCTTCCCACCACTTCTAAAATAGTTCCGCCGCTGCTGGTTGACTGAATGAAATTCGTTTTTGAAAAGCAGTAAACTCACAACGTTCAAGCGTTACAAAACATAAGTCTAGAGTTAAACAGATTAAATTTAAACTATTTGAACGAACGCGACAGAATCCTTTAGGCCAGCCGACATGCGTGTTAACGCACACAAAAGTTGTGTTTATTTAAAAAAAAGAACTTGAATTCATATTCAAAAATATTACTGTACATCAGAAGTTAAAGGATTGTTGACAAATTTTCAAATTTATGCTCAACTCAGCTGGTGCTTGTGTGTATTTTTAAACTACTAGTTTAGTTTCACCAATAGTTATCTGAGTTGACACACAACGTGAGTCATAAAAGCCATGAAACCGGCATGATTAAATTTTTGCTTAAAATTAATCAAAATGCTGTAATGATTTAAAAAAAAACAACGATGGGTCCCTATTTCAAGTTCAAATCAGTAGGATTCTTATATTAAGTGTATAAACGGAAATGTCATTAAAACTCAGCGTCCATGAATGTCAGCCAGAATGGTCCTGGAAATTATAAATTTCAGTGCAGAATTTTATTTAAAGTTCTAAGACTTATTTTCCCAAATGACGTACATACTTAAAATCACAGAGATAGGAATAAGCGAAACGTAAAGAGGACTGAACGATAACTGGAGGGTTAAAAATATAAAACGAAATGTCTTTGCCTCCGGCGACGCAAAGTAAACATGGATCCTCTTACTCATATTCCTTAGGATCGTTGTCTATTGTCATATTATAGCTATATACTTTCAAGGCCAATGTTAGTTTAGGTGAATGACAGTAGCGTAAATATATTTCTCAACCAATTAAAATATTAATACAAAGCCTAACCCATGATCTATTGCGGTGATGCAAAAAATCCGGACACCCTTAACAAGTAACCTGTGGCCTGATTCAAATTTCAGATGTTCAAAACGTTAACAGTTAAATGTACAGAAATAAGTCAAAAATTATTTCAAACTTTTCTCTAAAAATATAACAAGCAAAAAAGTAGTGAGCAGCGAACGTTTAAAACATTACTAAACTAACTGAGAGTGTCCATTTGCAGCGTAAACTAATATTGACACAATGATTCCAATGTTATATTTACAAAAATATAATTCAAAAAACAATTTAATTTGAAACCTAAATTTTTTTGTATCAGATTGTCTTCAAAAAAAACTATCGAAATATTTTCGTTTTTAGGAGTTTAAAAGTTTTGTTATCAGCAGATTATTTTTTACCGCTCGTGCGTCAGACTTGAGGATCAGTCTGTTACTGTATTTTAACACGAGATTTTCCGGCTTTTTAAAATCAAGTTTCATGAATTTTTTTGAGAATTTGTTAACTCAACAGTTCGGTAAAATGTAATTATACATGGAGTCAACAAGAGCTAGTATACGAAGTACTTTAATACAACCATATATATGTGTGATGAAGATTACTAAAACAAAAATATCTCGCTTGATAAAAAAAGAAAAAATAGAAAGCCTAAAATTTTTTGGAATGACGTGACCTGGCTGTGAAATATGCGTACAAATTAGGGTGTAACCGGATATCCGTTTCCCTTTTCGTTTCCGGTAAAAATCGGTGTCCGTTTCCGTTTCCGTTATAGAAATAACGGAAATTTTAGTATTACGTTTAAAATTAGTTATGAATCGCGTATACGTATAAAGGGGTATATATGTGCTTTTAAGTGTCTTCAGGTGTCCAAATCTTCCGGCTATACCATGACACAAAAACCCTTTTTAAGCATACCGCTTAATCCTTTCAGTTTAAACGAATTTCCGTTTCCGTTATAGAAATAACGGAAATTTTAGTATTACGTTCCAAATTAGTTATGAATCGTGTATACGTATAAAGGGGTATATATGTGCTTTTAAGTGTCTTCAGGTGTCCAAATCTTCCGGCTATACCATGACACAAAAACCCTTTTTAAGCAGACCGCTTAATCGTTTCAGTTTAAACAAACTTCCGCAGAGACCTGGAGTACAACAGCGGTATTTGGCTCTACTCCGAAAGAAAAAAGGGGTTAATACCAATGCTTGTTTGGCTCTTGCCCATGTACTTTCGTTTACAAAAATATAATCAATTTCCAATTTTCGAGTATCGCAGCGCATCGAACGGTCGAAGTTTTTGACGGGGATAAGAATATAGCTACAGTATCCGCGATGATAAGTATGAGTTGAAATCCACTACATTTAGAACGTCATCTTGCAAAACCTTAACGAAGCTACGTGGTGGATAAGCTAGCTCATGAATCGAGTCGTGCTGTTGATTGAAATATAGGGTAGAATCGACGTTTGTTCAGCGGCGCTATAAACCGCTTCATGATTTAATCCGAGATATAAAAATCGTTTGAAATCAGCTGATGATTTTATAGATTAAACGGTGATCCTTTGAAATCAACTCATGATCACACCTCAAACAATGGTACATCGTTCGAAAAAAAACTTTTTTTGATAAATTTTCTAAAATTAACTTTTCGGAAATGTCCTCAAATAATATGTTTGTCACGAAACGTTCTGTCTGTATATGCACATCGAATTATGTGAAATTGCCAATATATAAGTGAAGCGATACGAAATTAAACTTTACAAAATGTGAAACGTTCTGGAGTTTATTTTTTTTGTAACTTGCATGAAATGAAATAAAATTGAAGTAAACTTAGAACGTGTTCAATGTGACATTATTTTGCGTTTCGACAGCAATCAAAGTTTTGTCTGCTTGTGCCATAAATTTTTGGTCAGTTAGCATTAGATCGAAACGTTAAAGCTTATTGTAACGTCTAACCTGAATACCCTAGCATTTGTTTTAAAACACAAAATCAAAATATTGAAGTATTTTTCTTACACGGAAATTTTTCTCAGATTAGTATGCCAACCATAAATTTGTTACTCGAATTCAACTGAATTTGGTGAGTAAAACAGACAGCAAAGTACACTGTAGAAAATGGGGAGTCAAATTGACTCTCTCGGAAATAGGCTTTTTGTGCCTACACAATCTGAGTCTAATTTTACTCCGCCAGAGTCAAATTCGATTCACTGAATCGCTCAGTGAGTCCAGTTTGACTCTGGCGGAGTCAAATTTGACTCAGTTTGTGTAGTCGGGAAAAGCTTATTTCCGAGAGTCAGTTTGACTTCCAATTTTTACAGTGTAGTTTTATCTTGATCATGGTATGAATTTTTATCAATTTGCAAGACATAATAGCTGTAGCGCAGCAGCCAGGGGCACGAAGGTGAGAGACGACCCGGCGGCGCATTTTTGAAGTTCGAAACTGTTGCATAAAACATGTAATGGACTTTGTTATGAACAATAGTAAGATTTATATTTTACAACATATTAACGTTACATTTCGCTTCTTGCTCACGTAATTTCTTCCACCTTTGTATTAAGAAACCGAATCAGCAAAGTAGAGTTTCAGAACCATGCATGCCCAGCTTTCTATGGTAGCGACATTTGTGTGTCCAAGAGAACACACAGAATACAGCCCAACACAGGGTTCAAAACCAAAATTTGAAGTACTATTTATATTGCGTTAGGCTTCTTGCTTGATTCGCTCAACAGCATTTTCCACTAGTATATATAAGTCGTCTTATATTACTGCGTCCGTCACATGGGTGCTGAACTATGCGAAGAACAATTCCAATCATAAATATAAACAATACATGTCATTTCGACAGCTTTTTAAAATTTCAAATACCTGTATCGTTGAACTCGGATCGTATAAAGCTTTGATGTTTAAACTGTTGTTCACAAAGATACAAAAATGAAAATCTTGCAGGTCCGGAGACTATTGTAATGCAATTTTATTGCTGTTTTTATGAATTATAATATCACAAAATTTTGACAGGGAACATAGAATTGAGTCACCAGTTGTAAATTTCACAATTCAAGAAAGATACGTATTCGATACGGAAATCATTTTTTAACGTTTATTTTTATATCAGCGTGTGCACTTTTACAGCTTAACGTCAAGAGTGTTACAATGAACTATCGTGTTTGACAGTCTAGGGTTGCGTTATACTTTATGCGCTGGACGCCACAAAAAATAGGCAAAATCTATTTGGTGGCGTGCAGTATCGCACGGTGGCATGTGACGGCGCGCTGCGGTTTGCGGAAATTTTTCGGTTCACTATAGCACAACTCTTAGTGTTCAAATAGACGCTTCCGTGTAGGGACTAAATAGATAGCAAAAATACCGGAAACGGATAGTGAGTGACCGATACAGAATACCTATCGACCAGTATAAAGTTTCGAGAAGGGTTAGATTTTTATCATAACGGTATTAGTTAAACTACGCTAATTTTTACCGGTTACTTAGTTTTGATGAAAAATACACAGATTATGTTTGAAATTTTTTCAAACAGAAACTTACAAGATACCAATATCAAAAATTTAAATGCTTTTCGCGCAAAAGTGTCGAAATGGAAAAGTTTCAAAGGTGTTTTGTTTTTGAGCGAAATGAATTAAGGCATGCAATATCTACATTGAGTTTGGAAAATATAGAGAAAATAAATGATGATACACCCTACTTGTCAATTTTTCAACATTTTGCATGAATTTTATAGTGTTAATTTCCAATCAAACAATTGCATGGAATAATGAAAAATTTAGTGATTTATACGTGATTTACAACTAATGTCAAACTGTGAGCATTAGAGCAATAGAATTATGGGCATTTTGGCTCATGTAAGATCAGGGTGGAACGTTATTCTGTAGGACTAAAATAGAGCGAGCTTAGGTTTTAAACTAATTTTTTGCTTGGCTTAGGCATAGGCTTTGGCTTAGAAATATGCTCGTTCTTACGCTTAGGCTAGGCTTAATAGGCTTAGGCTTAGAAATATTTTCATAACACTGTTCCGCTCCTGTTCTTTACATTGGCCGGCATTTTTATAAAAAAACGCCCTATGTTACTCTGAGGGACGTCCCGTTTGCCCGCAGGACAGCGATAACCTTGGTGTGTAACAACACTCTAATAGATCTACATTTTTGATGGGTTGGTCGGGACAGTTTCATGGCTATCTTTTTGTTAGGCCGGTGGGGACAGCTTTGAGCCTATGGTAATGTTGAGTGGTCGGTCAGGATGTCATCAAGCATGTTTTATTTCGCTGAATCGGTCTCGATATTTGGGATTGGGCAGCAGAAAGCAGGACAGCCGGCACAGCAGGATAGTCGGGACAGCAGAACAGCTGGGACGGCAGAACAGTCGGACAGCAGGACCGCTGGGACGGCACGATATTCGGAACAGTAGATCAACCAAGACAGCGGATCAGCTGGAACAATACGGCAACCGTGACAGTAAGAGATCCAGGACAGCAGGACAGCCGGAACAGTATACAGCAGAATAGCCGGCACAGCAGGACAGGCGGAACAACAGGACATTCGGGACAGTCTGAACGGACAGTAATACAGCCGGTAAAGGAGCATAACCACGACAGCAAGATAGAAGGACCGCCGGGACAGACTGACAGGTATGCAAATAGTCACCGGCTTCATGAAATTTTAGAGAAGAAATAGCGGATACACAGAAATTAAGATTTCGATTTCATATCGACCAATCTTACAGCTATCTGCTGTAATGAAAAATTGTGCGATATATAACTAATTTCGAGCACAAAAATAAAGGAATTTCCCGTATACTTAGTTCCATAATGGTAACGGACGCAGATTTTTACCCGAAACGGATATCCAGTTACACTTGGGCCGGCCCACAGTCTGGTGAGACTGCAAAAGAGTAGGCTTAAAGTACTTGGGCCGGTAAACAGTCTGGGAAGACTGCGAAACGTTCTTATGCCACGTGACACTATCAAACATATTGGTGAATATCATATGATATTCCAAATTAACAGCATATATGAAATGTTATTCAACAAGACGGATTTGGAGTATCGTATGATGTTTTACTGTACAGTTTAAGTGTATTATATGATATTCTATTATGTAATTCATGACATTTCATAAGACAATCCGCCAAAATTTGAATGTTCCCGCCAAAATTTGAATTTTCCTGCCAAAATTTGAATTCTCCCACCAAATTTTGAATTTTCCCGCCAAAATTCAAATTTCCCGCCAAAATCTGAATTTTCCCGCCAAATTTTGAAGTTTCCCGCCAAAATTCAAATTTCCCGCCAAATTTTGAAGTTTCCCGCCAAAATTCAAATTTCCCGCCAAAGTTTGAATTTTGCGCCAAAATTTGAATTTTTCCGCCAAAATTTGAATTTTCCCCAAAATTTGAATGTTCCCGCCAAAATTTGAATTTTCCTGTCAAAATTTGAATTCTCCCGCCAAATTTTGAATTTTCCCGCCAAAATTCAAATTTCCCGCAAAATTTGAATTTTCCAAAAATTTGAATTTTCCCGCCAAATTTGGAATTTTCCCGCTAAAATTTTAATTTCCCGCCATAATATTCGTATGTTATTTACATTGTCTCAAATATCATATGATATTAACGGCACATGTCTGTTACTACAATATGATTTTCCGTCATACGCAACCCTAGTTATGTAACAGACTAAGTAGACATTTTTAAAATGATCACATGATATTGACAGACGATGTAGGGAATATCATGATATTGAAAGACAAAACATGACCGATACACGATGTTACAGACAACCACTGTTTTTGGAATATCATATTGGGTTAAATCGCAGATAAGTGTTACCCAACATATAGCGCGTGACAAAACGTGACCCACCTGCACCATTTATAGGGTGAACTTCGCATTATATAACGCAAAAGAGCACCATCCATACCGGAAACGGATCCTGACTACTGACTACTTACAACGATGTTGTACTTAAGTTTACCCGTTTAGGGAATCCCGACATTTAAAAAAGTATAAAAATCGACCGAAATATAGAAATGCGCAGAATGATATATAAAAACGATGACAATATTATAATTTTTGCTTGTAAACGAGCTAATAATCAGATTCCTTTTAACAGTACAGGTATCGATCGGAATTATTCAACACTTGCTCATTTTTTGATAAAAGGCGATCGCTCTTTATTTTAAAGTTGTACATACTGCAACACAGAAGCAAGACATTCAAATAAAATTGTTTTCATAAACTCTAATAAACCGCCAAGGCGGCAGTTTTTATTAATCTCGCGAGAGAATTTCGTAACGAAAGGTTTATTGCAGTCAAATGTAAAATATTACTTTCGGCAAGCAATATATTACTATAGAAAACACGCCTATACATTTCAATATGAAACATTAGATTACAGCAATATTTTTGCATTTTCAATTAAGTAGAAACATAAAAATATTCCGAATTACCAGTTTTTTACCAATTCTTTTTAAAAAGCAAATATTCCACGGGGAAACTTCTTCTGTTATGTGAGATCTTGCCTACGAACACACGTTTTCGTTTTATGTTGGCGGCTACGCAGAAACACAACAAGCCCAACAGTAAAATTAAATGCGATATGGAAAATAAAGCACGTAAACCATGGAGACCACAAATAACACAATATAATAAGTCTGTAGACAGATTACAAATATGAGCCGCAGCAAGTGCAATATCAAATACTAAAACAACTTGCACATAGTACGCTCCACAAAAATAGAAATATAACACTGTAAAAAACGGACGTAACAAATACAATAAATGTTGGTATAATTTTGTGTTTTAAATTTCTACAACTTGCCAATTAAGTTAATTTTTTTGATATCCAGCACCGTATTGTCAATTGTGTGCAGATTGTCTGTTGCTAAATAGCTTTTCCGGCAATCCATGTGCCACGCGCACAACATATGATTTAACATTTCGAACTGTAGCAGTGGTAAAGCACACGCACAAAATGTGCCAATTTCAAGCTGACCATACTGAAGTTCGATGATCTATCGCAAACTGATGATATTTGCTACACACAGTTGAGACATCAACTACATAATATAGCACATACGCCATCCATTGGTGCCGAACAGTGCATCTATAATTAGCTTTTATTCGTGACGCACTGCGGCGTATGCCTGCACGTGGCTCAAAAAACTACAGATCAACCCTGAGTCATCAAAAATCGTCTTAGCTCAATTTTACGCGTTTCATGCATACTAAAATATACTAAACTTTTTGTTTTGCTGTGTGTTTTCAACACAAGAGCGCACGGTTGATGTGCTGCTGGCCACCAAAGGATTGACTTGCTCATAGAACAAAAAAATGACGGTCATTATTCTGTATGGAGCTTATTAATATTTGACACAATAATCATATTTTGAAAAACAAAACATAATCAGGTACATTTTGATTTTGTAAAAGGTTAAAAAATTTTTAATGGCAAAAACACAGGTCACTACTTAAAAATGTTCACACTGCTACGGTTCTGGAACGAAGTATGTATGTTGTATCATTCTTTAACATACTTCGAACACAAACTCAATGCATGAGTTAGTCGTATCTTAAATCAGTAAAGGTAAACCGAAATTAATATACTCAAAACTGCAGTAATCAGTGACGTTCGAATAAATCGATCTTGCTGGGGGCCCATTCTGAAAAAAAGCAATTTAAAAACGCTGACTTATAAAAATTTCGTACTGAGGGAGGAAAATCAGCGCACTGTCGCCGTCTCTCGGTGCGTTAGTGGTAGTAATATCAATCTGAGATGAAGCCTGGTCAGGAAGTTGGTTTAGAGTGTTGCACTCTTGCAGTTACAATCGAATACATGAACAAAGTATACAAAAATAAATAAAGCTCATCGCATGTCAAATTTCTTCTGTGCTCATTCCCAATTTGTCAGTATAAGCGACCAATACAAAGGCAATTCGAACTACCACATAAACAGTTTTGGTATTTCACTGAAGTAGTTATGTATCTGCTTTGCAGTTTTTTTAAACACTGAATTAATATCCAATCTTAGCAGTCCAGAATCAACGCCCGTCGTCTCGCGCCGTAAACTTACGCCGAACTTGGCTCATTGGTAAATAATTAACTTTAAAACAGAGGTGTCACTGGTTTTTGATGTTTATACCGCAAGCATCATTCAAGGCAGTTGTTTTGTTTTTCATCGTACAGCAGTGCGGGAAACTGTTCACACTGAAGTAAATTCAGAAATTCCGACGGCACACATTTGAATCACAACCGTCTATTTTTTAGTTTGATACTCTGCCAAAGGCTTCACAATCGAATCTGAAATGATGACTTTCGGCATGTGAAGTAGGTGTCTGCTCAATGAGAAACAGGGGGACTGGGACTTAGACACTGGGACCAAACTACTATCATTATTATTACTACACCTAAATCTATATCAGGTCGTGAGTCATTTCAACGACAAAGAGGCACGAGTCGTAGCATTTCAGTGGGTACCCGCACTTTTGGACAAACTTTAAAACAAATTCAGAGAATGTGGCTGTATACGCGCCAATCTGTTAATTACGTCGGAAGACAGCGCTCAACAATAAAGGCTCTAAAATTTCACTGGACATCAATACTAACTTTAAATTTAGTTTTCATTTTCCCCTATAATTTTTGAACAACAATTTTCACCAAAAGCCACACTACGAAATAGGAATGAATCCCATACGAATGAATCCCAACTCTGCGTTCTGACTATAATTATGCGAGTGTCAGCAGGGGCAGTTGGCGCGAAACAGTCGATTAAGCATATTCCTACGCCTACGCCTAAGCCTAAGCCTAAGCGTTGCAAAAATGTGTTTTTAAGCCTTAGCGTCAGTCTAAGCAAACAATGTCATCTAGAAAGTAAACCTACTCATTTATAGACCCACGACTTACCATAGAATACTTTGAGTATAGCTTCGCACACAAACTTATATTGACTTGATGTTTGAATGAGCATTGCACGTTGGTCGCGCATAGTTCGCACGATTTCTAGCGGATAAATTGGTTCATTTGCTTCTACGAGGCACATTGCTGTCTCCATTAAAATCAAGACACCAGTACGACCAATTCCGGCGCTGAAGAATACAAACATACGTAGATTTCAGAACATTTTACACATAATAGATTTAGTCTTCGATACGACGTCAGGTTGTTAGTTAGACGGCAATACACGATAACTTGCCCACACCAAATGACTTAATTCGTTGGTTGTACCGCGGTGTATTAGTGGTTCACATCTACCGTAGTGAAATTTTCTGAAATCGAGCACTACGGTACTGCCCGTTGTACAGTATATCAGACAGATTTTTAAGGACTACATGAAAACTACAAATGTTCCTAAAGTACTTTGTCAACGATTTTCAAAATACAAGGGTTCAGGGAGGCAGCAGCCCACCTGAGAAAGAAACAGCACAAGATTGAAGCAAAAAGTTGGTATTGGTTTAAAGTTAACTACAATAATTACCTGCAATGAACTAAAATCGGTTCAAAACAGCCAGCACGATGTATTGTTCGAACTTCGTTGACAAAATCAATAAACTGTTTCGGGTCATCAGGCACACCATGATCTGGCCACGCAATATACATCAACTGCGTTACTTGGCGCTCTTCTTTGGTCTGAAAAATATACACGTTCATGTTCGTGAAAACATCGACGTTTTTGATAAACAAAATTACTCTGTTTGGCACGTATGTACTACACAGCACGGACTGAAGAATTGAAAATCTCAGATACAGGCTTTAGATGGAGATATCCTTGCAATATCAACTGCAAAAATTAAATAAGCAGTATTTTCGTTCGTAATGCGCTTTCAATACAAAATTCGATTTTTACAACTTACAGCTGGTGAAAAACATTACAACAAATATTTAGGCTTGTATAGGTTTAGGCTTAGGCTTGTGTTGATGTTTATGCTCAAGCTTAGGCAAAAATAGGCAGGCTCCTAAAGGTTACATACACTGAAAATACAAAGTCCTTCTTACCGCTTGATTGAATACAGTGAACTCGCGTTGAGTACATGTCGGTGTGTTAACGTCTTTGACGCAGCGAACGGTTAAATCGCTATAAACATGCGGATCATCGTTAAGCGATGGCCAGTACTGATGACACTTGACCCGACCGCGTTCTACTGTTGCCGTCAGCATAATTACCGTGTTGCACAGTTGCTCCCAGACCATCTGAAAAGGAAAACAAAATGATTTACAAAACTTTAGCAAAACGGAAATGAGATGAGTTAATTATAGCTTGCAAGCTTAAACAAAATGCGGCTCTATTATTTTCTGAGTAAATAAATTTTAAATAATAATTTTTTAGTTAATACTGATTGTTACAAAACCATAAAAACTAACTGTTCCAGCGCACTGCATTCCGGAACTAACAGAGATAAAAATCAAACTGTCGCAGAAATTCCTATCAGAACATACGTTTTTCATGGAATTCTGTATATTTAATACTACAATACTGCATCAATATAGAGTGCTATTCAACTTACTTGCCAAAAATCGGCTGCAGTATGAGGCAGTGGACCTTGAGCAGCAATATATCGATTGACAATACCGCTAGTGGGAATTTCCATCTGCAACCAAACTAGTAAATACAAAGAACATAAAAAGCGCATATATATAGGCAAGGGCGTATCCAATGACGTTAGGATATCCCTGCATCTAGATTTACAAAATATAACATTATAATAATAAAATCAAGTTTTGCAAATTATTTTCCGATATTAACATGAACATCGTATGTTGACGAACGGTAACGGACACGCACGGTGACGGACGGCGCCGTACGGGTACGCACTGTGATAGACGGCGCCGTACGGGTAACGCACGGTGGCGGACGGCGCCGTACGGGTGACGCTCGGTGGCGGATGGCGCCGTACGGGTGACGCACGGTGGCGGACGGCGCCGTACGGGTGACGCACGGTGGCGGACGGCGCCGTACGGGTGACGCACGGTGGCGGACGGCGCCGTACGGGTGACGCACGGTGGCGGACGGCGCCGTACGGGTGACGCACGGTGGCGGACGGCGCCGTACGGGTGGCGCACGGTGTCGGACGGCGCCGTACGGGTGACGCACGGTGCCGTACGGCGCCGTACGGGTGACGCACGGTGCCGTACGGCACCGAACCTCAAGTATAGCACAACCTTTACACGATTACTGAGTATTAACCGCATAGTGTTAAAGTGACCTATTAAAATTGTTGTTGTATAGCTCCATTTGCGACCTAACTCGACGGACACCCGAAAAACATTCATCATACAGCGGCTACACTTGAATACTCGTTTTCATATCACAATCATGCAAAATAAAGTTGCTTCCAATTTTTCTCAACTCAAACCATTGCAGCATTACTTTTCGCATTCAAAAACGTATTTATAAGCTTAAAATATGTACGGCAAGTTTAAGTTTATAAAGACGTGAATTTATAAAAGTCAGCGTCACCGTTGGTTAATACCTACCAATTACAAGTCGTTTACACGCCAAAGTTCCATTTTGAAAATATTGCACGGGTAATACCGGATATAAAACCAATGGGAGGCCCCGGTCGTTATCAAAATCTCACAACAACGGTTCACTTAAAAATTGTTTTCTGTAGAAAAGTCGCAGTTTAGTGCCGCGCAAATGACTTGTGTTTACCGTTTTTGTTATGTTCAATCTATTCAAACTGAATCATAACCGTAGTAATAGTTCGAGAGCTATAAAAGCACGTTGTGTTTATCAGTTAAATTTACCAGCTTTAACACACTTCGTGAACTTACAGAATATTTTAAAGTAAAAACCGTATGAAAACTAAGATAGGAACTTTGGATTGTTTCGACATGCTAATGAACTTATTTCTTATTGGGATGGGACTGTATTATTGTTTGAATTAGGCTGCTCGCGCCCTCATAATATATTAAAACAAAATCGCGCATGACAGGGATAGAAACATTGGATTACATGTATGTATTATATTTCCCAAATCTGTAAGTCGTATCTCAAAAAATACTGCGATACGCTTTATGCGACGAGTTAAAAGCTGCATATGATACATATAATATCATAAAATTAACAATTTTTACTAATAATAATAATAATTAACTTGCAATCCTACATTCATATAAAGCACAAAATACACAATGCTCGGCGCCCAAACACTACTCAATTTATTTGCATCATTCGTTCCTGTGCAGGTAGGCCATTACACCGAGGAGCCAAACAACTCTTCCGTGAGCCCAAATGTGCTTACCCTGTCCTCATTGCATCCTCAGTCTGCTCATCACCTCGCTATCCAAACGTTAACCCAAACGAGAAACAAAACTGCAACAAAACCGCCCCAGCGTCCGCTATATGGTACTTCCTCTGACGACTCCGATCCTGACCTCATTATCAAAACTTTAACAACCCAACCGAGAGACAAGACCACATCAAAACCACCCCACGGCCAATACGCCGCCCAGTCAAACACCGATGACTTCGATTCTGATCAATTCCTAATCACAGCAACAACCAAACGCCTAAACATCATCCGTATCCTGTCTAATCACACTGTACTCGACGCAGGCTCAGTTGGAAACCATTCAGCCAAACCACGTGGAGTTCGTGCTTTAACACGGCCTAGCACATGCTATTTGTGTAAGCATTCGTACGACGGCAAAAGCGGCAGTGAAGATGATACGTGTAAATTCTACGATCTGTTCAATAACCGAGACAACATCGAATCGTGTGCGCTGAGCGAAAACGCGTGTTACGTAAGTTAAAAAAAATAACTAGATATAGATACATAGAGGCTCTTGTAACCCACCACCTGCGTTTGACAATGAAGCTTAGATTAGGCTCAGGCAAAGGCTAAGCAATGAATAAACCTGTTCCTAAACCCGAGACATAGGTACGCAGATATTCATAAAGAAGCCGATGCCATAGTAACAGGGGAAAGTCTTAATCTTTTATGTTGGTTAGGAAGGCGATAGTTTAAGGACACGTCGATTTTTATGCAGGTACTAAGATGGATCTCCTGCGAGCTCGTCGAGAACCACTTAGAATCGCCACTGACAATAACAGACTATTCCATGCTTTACGATACAGAGTTCTATAAACGAAAGGATTTTAAAAACGCGGGTCCTCGAGTCGTAAGGCACTCTTCAATTTCACACTACCAATAACTGAATACCCTTCCAAAATGGTGTAGCCAGAATTTTAGAGAAAAGTCGTTAAGTTGTATTAAAATATCCAAGGCGAGTTTCGTGTGTTATAAACTGAAAAAGCGTCTAAAGACCTTTAGGAAAGTTGTAAATACGGATTTCTTGTGTTACAAAGTGAAAAACTGTCTAAAAACTTGAAAGACGGCTGACCCTGAAACCTGCCCGTTTTGTCCTTGTACCCATCCCCTTCCTACCACACTTATTCGCTATTTCAGACAGAAGTCACAAAGAAAAATTACGTATTTTACGCCGTTGCTCGTGGCTGCATTGGGTCATGCAGTGAAGGATGTTCATCGGGAGCGTACGGTGTAACGACAATGGTCTGCAGACGATGCTGTTATACAACGCTTTGTAACCGCTGGGACGATTTGCTGTTTTATAGTCGAGGATTTAGCACAGTACGAAATCCGTTTATATTGGCGCGCAACAAAGAAATTATTACATTATTACAAAAATTATTACTTCTAGTAGTGATTGTCGTTGAATCGAATGCCTGTATTCTCAAAGATATGTAAGCAGCGGCCAATTTCAAATTATAGTATGAACCTGTGAGAAAAGTAACGAAAAAACCAACAAAATGTTTGCTGTTATGTCGCGATATCTAATATTTTTTGCAACTTTATTCAATATGTTTCGTCAATCTCAATCTGCGACCTCCTAAATTTTTTTGTACATGTTGTTCCGTGTATCTTCAACTGGGAACGTTCTAAATTTTTTGTATGCAAACAAAAATAATTACAATTTATTTCACTTACATGGACAAAATTTGCATTGATATAATCGCCGCTGGCAGCAGATTTGAGAACCACTCGAGTTGCATCATCTACAAACAGCAAAAGCAAAAATCTCAAGCTACATCATAGAATTCTCAAGCTACATTAAACATAAAATTAGCAGTATGCAAAGCGTATATTACTCGAGCAATTCGAACCGGAACGGCAAATTAATTTGCACCAGAATTATTGGTATCAGAATTCCACTTAGCTTCATGCACATTAGGAAATGTATTTACAACGTGAGAGTATGATACATAAAATATTCCGCCAGCTAAGATAATTTACGGTACCACAAACTTTCAAAACTAGTGAAGTTACACACCCAATAAATTCACATTCAATTTAAAGTATACACGCGTCCACGTAATTTTTGACTTAAATTATAGTTCTCTACAGCAATTTGAAAAACAATGAAGAGTTATGCGTGCCGTTTGCATTTAGTCACAATAATTTTGTGTACATCCGTTATAATCTTTTCTTGCGCAGTTTAATTTAGTTAATCTATATTAATAAAGCTTAAACGCCAGTTGTAATTAATTTGGGCATTATGTAAAATGTTGCGTCTTGCGTCGTAGTTCAGTGACAGTAGAATTCTAAAAATGCTGTGAAGACTTACATGGTGCGATGTCTCTGTAGCGATTTTTGTGCACATTTTCAGGCAGTCGATAAACACTCAACGTCATGTCAGGAGTTTTCCGATACAACTGCTTAAAATGTTAAAAACCATAACCTTATATATATAGTACTTGTTAATAATGCATGGAATGAAGACAATTTTAAAAGAAAATAATCCCAAGTCATTCCCAATGGCACCTAAATACCGCTAAATTAATAGTGATAACTTGAAAGCGGCTTAGCTCGTCCAACTTTGAATAAGAAACATTTTATTCGGTTATATAATCAACTAAGGATAGAACACGTTATTGTAAGTTAGTTCAGAGCCATTTGATTGAATATTGCTATCAGCTACGTAGTCATCTTTTAAGGATGTCCCCAAATCCACCCTCAGGGCAGCTAAGTTCGAACAGTCTTAAGCTTCTCAATTACAGGTAATCCTGTTGATCTGTATTTCTGCCGTAACCCGGGCGAAGCAGGGACCCCCATCAATAAGCCTGCAGCTTAGAGAACTAACAGTGCCATTGTGTATTCCTGGATTGCGATGCGTTGTGCAACTTCAAACATAATAATTTTCTGTATCCAGACACCTTTTGTAGCTTGTTAGCCATTATCTATACACATAAGCATGCAGTACATAACATAACCTAAACGTCATCAGCATACAGTTAACACGTACCTCAAATTGAGCGAGCGCAGCACCAGAACTTAAACTTTCCCTGAGTAACAAAAGTGATTGCGCCAACATATCAGACCGCGGTACAGTATCTGATACGTGTGGTGTATCGGGAACATACTGAAACTCGGGTTCATCTTCGCCAACGTACACTAAAATTAATATTGGAGGATCCACGGTGTCTGGAATTGCAGGGAACCAAGGGGGCTCAGCCCGAACGAGAACAATCCTTGCTTGTTTAAAAATTTTAGTCCGCTTGTAAGTCATGT
The DNA here is from genome assembly GCA_030248215.1 of Enoplolaimus lenunculus. Taxonomy (NCBI): domain Eukaryota; kingdom Metazoa; phylum Nematoda; class Enoplea; order Enoplida; family Thoracostomopsidae; genus Enoplolaimus; species Enoplolaimus lenunculus. The sequence continues at coordinate 35,522 of JASANG010003684.1, read as the reverse complement.
TATATCAAAAGAATGCATCTCCTAAAATTATTATCAGGCGTAGTGGGACTACATGTATTGAGCGAAACTCGAAAACACTTAAGCAATTAAACTAATATGCAAATTAGTTATTAGCTAACTATTCACTTTCGGTTTTGGAGGTTTGTAATTTATTCAGATGCCTTGAACACAAAACCCTTCAGTAACCCTAATAATTAGTGAAACCAGTCGTAGTAGAACAAAATGTATTGAACGAAGCTCAGACATACTTTTGAAATAATTATTTAAAAAGTCCTAATTTTAGCTTAACTAAATAAGCTAATATGCAAATTAGCTTTTGGTTACGCGACTAATTAATTTCTTTCTTGAAGTTTTATAAACAATTTATTCCGATTGATCGCGCCCAAAACCCTTCAGTAACCCTAATAATCAGAGAAATAATTAAAAGTCTTATAAAAACATTAACGAGTTCTTGAACAAATCAAACACTGCTTAAGTCTAAGCGTCAAATGGTGGGAAATATACAAGAGCTGTTAAATATTAAATGACTCACCATTCGGACGAACAGTAAGCGTCAATTCTCCCGTTATTGACTCTCGCGCAGATCGTATAAACGTTACAACCTAAAACCAAATACGGCAAAAACGTGCCTAATACCGCGCTTCGGTACTGTTAAACGTCCAAGTCAAATAAGCCTCATTAAATGTCGTCAAAGCTTTCACTTTGGTTTACAGAATGCTTACTGAGGAACATACGGTCAAACTTGTTAATATGCGTTCAGATATCATGAATTTGACTTTAAAATCGTTACCCGCCGCCGATATCAGGAGTTTTAAAAATAGGCAGTGTCATACTTTAGGACCTATCTGTCTATCACCATCTGTTGGTGATGGATCTGACTTATTCTACAAATAAGCAGAATTTCAGATATGAAGCTGCGACAAGCGAATTGTTTGACATCATCTATACTAATAAAATAAAAAATGTAATAAAATCAAACGGAAATAATTCTAACTTATGCAGTACCATATAGAGCCGTTCACGAAAACTTTGCTGCGGATGCGGTGGGGCTCGAGGACACGACGTACGGATTACCAGTACGCTGCTCTAACCACTGAGCTACGCAGCCATGCAAACTCTTCGAGCACAAAACTAATGATTCAATCGTTATTTGAAAAAATGTTGAAAGTACCTGATCATGAGTGTAGCTTGTAACATCGCGTCCATTGATGAGTAGCACCTGATCGCCTTCATTCAAACGTGGAAAACACGTATCCGCTGGACTTCCAGGCGCCACGCGGCTCACAATGATTGGATGATTTTGATCAAGACCACCCTATAAAAACGATATATTATACACAATCATTTTCCTGGTCATGACATTTACGACTTGTATTTTCAAACATGCGTATACTACGCACCAGGGAGCAACTGGAAACTTGGTTTCACTATCGAAAATTCGGTATTTTTCCTTATCCGGTTTCCGTTCCGTTTCCGCTAATTTACGAATCTAGTTGCACTTTGCTACGTACCTGACGCCACATAAAAACTTTTCGCAGCATAGTTTTTGCACAGCTATACCTCCTAATTTCCTATTGTGAACAATGATAAAAACGCAAACCCGTCGACAAAGTTACACAACAATAATAAGGACATGTTTCGGAGGCATGGCCACTGCTCTGGTGGTCAGCGTTTTATTTCGAAACAAAATCATGTCTGTCATATAGTAAAGAGGCACATATTTTGACAAATCAGAATATATTGTTGCAGAAATATCCATTGGCCACGTTTCATACCATCCTTGATGCCGCGGCAACTCTACTTAAGCACAAAAAAAGTTCGAACTATAAGGCTTTACTGCGGGCCATTCAAAATAGAAAAAAATTCCTACAGAATAATCAGACTTGTCATCCACACGTTACCTTTACGTTAAATCCAAACCGCCCACCAGCATCTGGCTTCAACCGAATAACTACAAGGCTTTCATCGGCGTTGCTAGACGGAGGAGCATGCGATCCTGCAATATTGCCTCGATTACTACTGCTATACCGGACCCCACCGTTACCAGATGGAAACTCCGATGACGCAAGCAAACCGGGCAACGTTAAGCATTTCGGATCTGGCGATAAAACAGCAGTCGAAGTAGTGTTATTGGTTCCCCGACTGCTAGCATCGATCACTGTTGAAACTGCAGAGCCTATTTGTCCATCTGGGGACCCATGCCCGTTGGGACGGCTAACGTTACAAGTCGAGCGTGGTTGCGACTGCAGCTGCTTGCCAGGACTACATCCATTAGCAGTCCCGTATCCAGGAGGTCCATTTGATACTGGATAGGGTTGAACTCCTTGCCCATTAACGTCAGAATAATGTCCGTTCACAAGCGCTTTATTTGTCATCTGGCCTGCCTCCGGAGGCGACTGATTTCTGACATCGTTTATCGTAGTACCTAGAGCATTGGACACTGGTTCGCCACTGCTTGCACCAGCCACCGTTTCAGCGCGACTTCGGCTATACTGCATTAATTCAGCACCATTTTTGGTCGCCGGACAATTCTGGGAATTCGAGTGACTGCCGTACGGGGGTGGTTCCGACGCTAGGCCAGAGGCGCTAATTCGTTTCGGTGATGATTTCGCTGAAGACGACGTCGATGAGGAAGCAGCTGTTGTCCCTGTGCCGTGATAAGAGTTCAAAGCCACAGAAGTGACCATTGCCTGCTGTTGCGGAGGCGGCGAAGAATTGCTTGCAGTTGATGAGGACGATGATCGAAGTTGCTGCTGTTGCTGGCCAATGCTTTTTCCAAGCAAAGGCCGATACGGCGGTGGTGGCGCACCAGCTGGCTGACACGGTTGTTGCGAAACAAGTGGACGATGATGGCCACTTGCATTCGATCCTGGGCTACTGCCGCATGGTCCAGTTGCCGATGAGCGGCGACCATTCAGCAGAGGCGATTTCATCATAACCATGGCACTGTCCGCATTCGACGACGCTGATAACGGCACCGCGCCCGGTGGGCCGTACGCTCGCTGACTGGTGTAACCTGGCGCAAGACGTGATGAATGCATTGCTGGAGGTGAGTCGCGCGACCTGTTGTTATATTCGGACGGTCCGTGGCCGTTTACTATTGCATTGGACGTGCTGACTACTGTTGTTGTTGCTGTAGCCCGCGATGGACTCATCGTTCGTTGTTGATATCGGTCGTGATTTTGATGGTGGTCGCCGCCCGATACAGTGGGGTGATTTTGGCTCAACGCCAGTGGTGATGGAGATGACGACGATGGCGATGCTGATGCAGTTGAGGTTGAAACCAAATGAGTTTGACTATTCGACAATGCATGCCGTGTTGTCCCGTTGTTGTTGTTGCTGCTGCGGTTAATGTTGTTCTGTTGTTGTAATTGACCGTCTGGATAATTACGATTCAGTGACGAAGTGCCGGTAGTGACTTTGTCGTAAACGTCGTTTTTGTTCGAGTTATAGTTGCCGTTAGTAATTACATTTACACCACCGCTGCTAAAGCCATTCTGACCACGACGGGCATTGCTAGCACCGCTGCCGCTATTTGATGATATCACTGAAGAACCGGCACGGATAAAAGCACCATGCTAGAAAATATGAATGAAAAGTTATACGCAGCTTTTAGCAAAATGCCACAATATATGAATTGTTGATATCATAAGCTTTTGCAAACAATGAAGCACACAGTTGGTTGTGACATGATTCCACCAAAAAATACACAAGGCTGAAAGCTGGGCCCATAATCTCAAATGCGTATAGCACCTATCATCAGTTCGAGATCGGTTTTCAAACTGACGGACGAACATCTGCGAATGCAGATCTCAAACCTAGTACAGAAGTAGGGCAAATCAAACACGAACAATATGCTGAATTTCGAGCCTCATCATGTGCTGGTTCGAAAGTTACAGCAATTATCACCGATGTAAAACTCACCGAATTCGACTGTCTTGTAACAGGCGGACCTGATGCGCTGAACTGCGACTGATTCTGCGGTATCTCATACGTGCGTTCGACCAAGCTGTCATCGTCCAGTACACCGTTGAGCAATTTTGAAGTAGATGCAATTAACATATGCTGCTGCTGCTGCTGTTGTTGTTGTTGTTGTTGTTGTTGTTGTTGTTGTTGTTGTTGTTGTTGTTGTTGTTGTTGTTGTTGTTGTTGTTGTTGTTGTTGTTGTTGTTGTTGCGGCTGCTGTTGTTGTTGCTGATACCGACTTCGGCCAACTGCAACGCCATTAGCTTCCGGATTTCCGCCATTTCGACATCGATTCGTATATCCATTAGCAACACTAGCAATTGTTGAATCAACGCAATTGCCATCGCCATCTCCGTTTTCGTCGACGCCAAACGTTGTCTCATGCGAGCGATTTAATCGCTGGCTTTGCTGCGGCGTTGATTGGCGTTGCCGTAACGGCGCCTGTGGTTGCGGCGCCGCGTGTTTCTTCAATTGCTTCTGGTGTTGCTGTAGTGGGACAGATCCGCCCATTGGAGACGACGTCGAAATAACGGCATTATCAGTGGTGGAATGCTGTGGCGAATTATGGTATTGCTGTTGCTGAGACGAACGGATTCCATAATTACCATTGCTGTTTGAATGTAGATTCGACATTGAGCCACCAGAACCATTGCGATTGCTGCTGTTGTGGTTGTTGCCGCCGTTGTTGCTCCGTTGATTTGATAATGCGGCGTGACGCTGCTTTGCAACTTGATGAGAAACAGTGCCGCTGACTGTGTGAACACCTGTTCGACCGTCGTCGCCAACAACTGTTACCGCTGCGCCGGCATCACTGAAAATAATAACAAAAAAGTGATTTGATAGTTGGCATCATATCAGTTTCTGTACGCTGTAATGAATGGCCAACAGGTAAGTCAATGGATGGGTTTCCAAAAGCCAACTTAATAAGTACGCCTTAGAACTTAGTACGTGTTACAGGCATAATACCCTTGGCCTAATTGAAACTGTAGACGCATGACGTCTCCTTAAAATAAAGCAAAACTGTTAATTTCTTGTCATGACAATGGCCTTGTTTGGTGTGCTTGAAAATTAACTATTCACTTAAGTGAGCGACTTCAGTAATTACTTAAGCATAACTTAAGTAAATACTTAAGATTTCAGAAACCCAGCCATTATCTGCTACTTAATGCGTTACAAAAGTGCTTTAAGTTATAACCGAAAATTGCATTGAATGACGTAAACGCGATGACCGCAATAAACCTACCGATTGTACCGTGTGCATTAAGTTTTTGAGCAAACTTAAAGGCTAAACGACAGACATAAGTCGCTGCTAATACCATCTAGCCACATGCATAAGTTACGTTTGAATAGTATAAACAAGCAATCAACACTTGACATTTTAGTTTATAAACGAGACAAAACTATAAATTCAATGTTTTCTTTTCAATCACTGGGTTAATGAATCAACAGCCTGGCTATAAGTAAACTTGCAGAAAGACTAGAAGTCCAAGTCGTGAACGCTACAACGCTTTCAATTCATACAAAAAAGTAAGCATCAATTATAATTTTGTTCAAATTTCATGCGAACACCGGTACACTCGACAGAACAGTGAAATTTACAAGTACATATTAAGTTGCGAACATTAGTTCGCTATACATAAACAAAAACAAAAATGTAAGCATATAAGAGCACGAAACAACGTTAGCAATCGAAATTAACTATAGATATTTAGTGCTACCGCAACATAGTCGCTTGCATATTACGATACCAGTGACGGATCCAGAAATCTTTAAAAGCACTGCCGCGCAAAATAATAATAATACTTAAAAAACTTGTGAGCGAGAAGGGTCAAACCCCACTTTAGTGCTAAACCTTATACAAAATCATGTTTTAAAATAATCCAAACGTATAATAATAATGGCTGCGCGAAACTTTACTGCGTCGCAGGGGTCGCACACCGCAATGCGTTCAGAAATAAAACTAAATTTTCAAAAACATGCCGCCTAACTACGCCCAACAAGTACATTTATAGTTCATTTTCTTCAGAATTACATAACAAACAAATTGTGACAAAATCACTGAACGCAACAAAAATCATATAAAACGCAAAATTAACAATTTTATTACCTGTATCTCGGACTACTAAGTGACGATTTGGTCACAACGAATTTAAGCATAAGCGACTAAGTGATTTGCAGCGAACCATTCTATTTAGTCACTTCACTGCGAAGTGCGCACATATATAGTATGTAGCATTTTGATGCATGTCGGCATTCCACTCTTAACACATTTGTGTTGTGCAATTTTGTTGCACTTTACAATTGTGTTCTAGCCGGATTTAAGTTTCACAATGTTTGTTGAATCTGAAAAACTTTTCTGCCCTAGAAAAGTCATGCACTACTCCGTGCGATTTAACGGTTGCTCAGGCCCGTAGCCAGTTTCACCTTGCTAGGCTAGGGGGGCCTAAAAATTTTTCAGGCAAGGCATACAAGGGTTTTCGATGACTTACATACAAGTAAGGTTGAAAATTTTCTAGGGGTGATGCAAAATTTTTACAGCGGGGCGCAGCTCCCCCTGGCCCTCCTATTACCCTCCTGGCTACGGGCCCGCAAGTGCTAATTGTTAATTTGCTCACTATTGCACATCAAATTCACAATCACTGGTCAAAAATTGTTTTGTTACTCAGCAAATAAATAGTACGGCGCCAGATGATGGAATAGTTACTGTGAGACCATGCTGTCTCGCTGTGATGAGAGAATCGCAAACACCCAGTACGCAAAAAAAGTTTTAAAAATCAAGCCAGTTTACGGCAAAGGCGAGCAAGAAGAAGACCGCAAACGACCAACACGTTTTCATTACACTATCCATAAAATCCGGGTATAGCGACACGCGATGAAAGCATTGTATTGCCTACACCAGTCGCCTGAATAAACAAAGCCTTGACAGAACATAAACTGGAACTCTGGGCAACCCACTGAACGAATCAATTCAGATTAACCATGCGTAAGTACGGTTTAGTTTGCTAAACACCTACCAGCATTGTGTATGAAATGTTCATGAAGATTCAGCGATAGTTTTTAGTTTGTAAATCAAAACTAAACCTTTTATAACTAAATGAAAGTTGGAACATTTATTGAAGTTGAAAGATAAATTGAAAACAAACTTCGGCCTCTTCCTGGTTTTGACAGCTTAATCGCTTTGACTTTATAATATGTTTTCCAATTCAAACCACAATGCTTTTTTTTTCTTAAATTTCAATTATCGTCCAACTTTTCAGTGTACAGTTTGTCCGCTGCAAGCACGACGTTGTACGGATTAAATTAGTTGATAATTGGTAAATTAAACAGCAAAATAGCAGCATGAGGGTGTAAAATGAAAATATTTGCTCAACAAAAACAATAATATTGCCCTGTCTGCTTCATTTAAATTTTAAAAACATCAAAAATTCTCAATGCAGTTGCGTATTCGTGTGAAACCATGTCCGCAAGAGCTCTGCTTGTGAACTATCAAACGATGGTTTAAACGAGCTATACAAACTGCGCGTCGCTGAGACCTGAAAAGGCAAATCATCAACGCTTGAAAATAAATTTTAAAATACATCTTCGTTCGCTTATCTTTACAAGGCTAACAACATTTTCAAACGTCGCTCAAACAGCAATTCCATCCTCATTCCGAATCGCTTAATTTCCTACCACCTCCCCCTACCACAAGGGGCAGCTGGGAGCAATAATAAACGGGGCTTCTTCCATCTCAGAGTACCTCCAATTTTTCACAATTTAAAACTAAACAGAAACCTTGCCCCTCCCCAAGATCTAACACGCGTACTTCGTCTCTGCGGCTCCGGAAGTGTTAAAACTTTATATTTTCTCCACGTAAACAATCTCTCCACTCTTGGAATCGAACCCAAATGGAAAGCTTCAATCGAGTCGAAATTACTCCGTGTTAAAACAGTTTAAACCACAGCGCTAACAAAGCCAAACTAACCCACCCCCTACTTAAATCGTATCCGTACGTTACGTACCTAGGAAAAGCTCACGTCGTTGCAAGAATCACTCGAACCACTTTTAAGTCAATAAACCACGACAACTATTCTCAGCGTTCTCAAAACTACATTATCTTCAACATCATGACGGCGAACGCGGTTTCGCTTTTGTCAAGCAAACGCCGCATAAGGGGAGCATTGCAGCTCAGCCCCTTTAACAGCAATTTTGCCCTTCCCACAGGAAAGTTTCATCATCGCTTCTAAGTAATCTGAAATGCTTGCGTGGCCAACCTCAAACATTTTTACCCCCTAGGATGTTGATCTGGCGGCTACGGCCCGACTCATCTACATTTTACTCGACTCTGGCCGAACCGAGCATATCCGAACGTTCCCTTGAAACTCATTTTCTAGTTAGCCAGCCATCAATACAAAATATACAGCTGAGCATAGAGATATTATACGTATAGTATATACACATATATGCGTCACGCTCATTGGCGTAGCCAAAATTTCAATTCGAGAGGTTATAACTTCTTGCACAAAATTTTTTAGACCGCTATAAAATGCGGTTATTCTAACGTTCGCTGTCAAGCCTTTTTTTCTCGCCTCCCCACGCTATAAGTTCAAAGAGGGAATATATCCCCTACATCCTTCGTCTGGTACACGCCACTGGGTCCACGCTACTAAATGGCAGCAGCAACTGACCAGTTTTCATAGCGTTTCGCATTTCACTCTCTTGTGTGTATTTTCCTCTTCTTCTTCCTTCATCATCATTTGTGCGTTGTCAGTTTTCACAAAACGCAACGACTGCCGCTGTCGTGATTACTATAGCTGAAGCCAGAGTTAAAACGCCAGTTAACTTTTCACAGGATCAAGATACAATTTTCAAAACGTTTCATTGCTTTATAATCGTCTCGCCTTAAAACTTAAATACTTCTAAGAACACGACAAAACGCAAATGTTTAAATTTTGCCAGATTACAAGGCTCAACCGGATGATACCTAAAAATACATTTCAACAAGATAAACTCATTCACGCTAACTCAGTACTACTTGCAATAATATGTTAAAAGAGTGTTAGTATTAATTGGACATTTTGAAGCACTTTTACCATTTATTGTCATTTCGGCCAATGTTACGTACTTTTAGGGGCGTGAACAGTAGATTAAGCGTACGCCTAAGCCTAAGCCTAAGCGTTGCAAGAATGTGTTCCTAAGCTTAGCAAATTAATACCTGAGCCGTATAACACATTTTTGCCGAAGCCAAAGACGGATTCCGATATTGGTTTTACCTTATTTACTAGAAAGATATACTGCTACAAAACACTTGGCGGGTAACCAAAAAAATTTCATTACTCTTGTAAATTGTGATCCGAAGTTTTCTCGAAGTTTTGACATTTTAGCATAATTTAAGCTTAAGATTAGTTATAAACTAACGTGTGCAAGCGCCCAGTTATCAACCTACCACCGAACTGAATTGAAATTTAGTTAGCTTGAAAAAATTAAATCTTAGCTGCAACACAATACGCCGAGATACCTACACCATCCATCCAGCTATACACCAATCTAATCTGACACCTTTGAAACTCAAAGCGATAAATAATAATCCTTTAAACTAATAAATAGGCTTATTGTGTATCATATAAACCTACTTTCACATGAATTTCTACTGAAATATGCGTAGTATACATATGTTATGTAGGTAATCGCACGAAAGTGGTTTATGCGTGATGCTTCAATCCCGCAAAACAATATTGTTTTTTCCACACGCATAACCAGAGGATTTCATTTCGGAAAAGCTCAAATCATCACGTAAAAACTACATTTTCGTTCATTTTCTCTCGAAACTTTAGGATGAGAATTAGCTTCGCATCTCCTCCTTGTACACAGTCGTAACAATCGCCTTCGATATATTGTACTCCCGCCATATAAGCGTGATGAACATACACTATCACGCATTATTGACTCACGTTCGTGTTCGCTTATACTCCAGCTGTACCAATGACGCGACCGATTGGTTATCTAATGTAAACCAGTGGCGTAGGCGTAGCGGAACACAGTTTTCTAGCATGAAAACGAAAAGTAACACTACTATACGTTGCATTTTTTCAAAAATATCCCACAATATCGAGATAGGGGTTGAATCTGTACACTGCCGCCGCATTTAAATTAAGGCTTAGCGGGCCCGTAGCCAAGGAGGGGCCAGGGGGGTTCAGCCCCTCCTGGAAAATTTTCGTCCACCCCTAGAAAATTTTTAACCTCCTTGCTTGTAACTCATTGAAAACCCTTGAATGTCCCTCCTGAAAATTTTTTAGTCCACCCTCCTAGCAAGGTAAGCTGGCTACGGGCTGTGGCTTACTCAGGTAAATGCTTATGCAATTGTTTACACTTGAGCAACCTTGAGCAACCGTTTAGCTTTCGCCTAAGACTTATTAGGCAAGCATTTCTGGCAAGCATTTCTGAAACCTAAGCTTGAGCCTGTGGAAAAAGTATATAAGCGTCAACGATAAATGCCGCCAACGATAAATGCATAGTACATCTGAAACATAATCAAGAATTGCGATTTTTAAAGGAACTATAGAGATTTTGATTCAAAATGTTGAACACTTTAAATGCATACAAGGTGACACAAAATGTAACGAGTAGGTATATAAAAGTTACTAAAACCCAGAATAATCCGGCTACGACCAATATAGACTTCGCAAATATAACATAGACTAAAACATTCTTGCCGAGTGAATGGGCGCCCCAAGTCCCTAGTTCCTGTTTCAAAAGGTACAAGGCAACAAAACGGACCAGTGAGTTTATAGAGCATAATTTCACAGATTCGCTCGCTTAAACTAATTTATCAACAAAAATAAACATAGGCGTCTTTTTCGGATGAAACGCGCATGCCTAGGTCTGTATGAAAAACGATTATTGCTTGCGTTATATGACTTAAGAGAATTTGGCTACTACTTGTCATAGATTACGAATTAAAACTATGTATGTGTACACAGTTAGCGTTGGCAGTACCCTTAGCTGCTTATAAATGTAGCAAAAGCATAATAGCAACACACCTTTTCGATTTTAGAAAGGTCAAAATACGACAATATACGTAAAAGACAAAAATTATCGCTTCTAAGAATTATTCGACCTATCCAGTGTACCGCCTGTGAAGCCCGTCAAATGTACCGGGCAGGCCCGTAGCCAGCTCACCTTGCTGGGGGGGGGGCTAAAAATATTTCAAGAGGGGCATTCAAGGATTTTCTATGAGTTACAACAAGGAAGGTTGAAAATTTTCTATAGGGGCCAAAATTTTTTCAGGGGGCTCAGCCCTTTTGCCACCCCCCTTGGCTACGGGCCCGGTACAGGAAAAAGAAACCCGTAGTTTATTTTTGTACAAGTATCAGTTTTACTGCTTTATGAGTTATCAACGTAGCCAATCATCAGCACAAGTTCCGCCTTGACTGTATCGAACGCTTAGGTTTAATCTTGTCATCGCTTTAAAGTTGAAATTCCTCAATTTTTATCACTGTAAAAATCGGCTGAACAAGTATATATTGTAAAATAACCTAAAAATACTGGAAACATAAAAACCAGAATACCAACATATCAGGGTGTGTCCTTTTCGGTTTGCTAAAAATAGTGTTGGATTTTGATACTTTTTGCATATTTGCGATTCCCTTCGCCTCGCCTGACCGTTCCACTACAGTGTCAAATTGTCCACAATCAGACGTCTGTCTAACGAGTTATGGTTAGAAAAACTGATTTGGCGCGCTTCAACGCTTTGGGACGGCGTCAAATCAGTTATTTGACCATAACTAGTTAGCCACACGTCTAATTGTGAAAATTTTGACATCATTCAGCGCAGCTTGGCCAGCTGTGTTCAATGGTATATAATTTGTCCAGCTTTTTGATGTTTTTTCGGGTCCAAAGGGGGACCTAGAATGCTAAAATCTTGAAATAAATGCGGCAGCAGGAAACGTATGATAAATTTAATGGAGTATGGCACAAATTGAAAATTTTTGCAATACACGCTCAGACAATTTTAGAAAGAAAAGTTAGAATAATATGACAATTTTTCTTAAATTTTCACTGCCACACAAACTAATCTGAAGTATACGAAAAAAGAAGACAACGTTTAAATTCCGAACATTATCTGGTCAAAACTAAAAACTTATCTGCACGCCTACTACACTAACCACCTGTTTCAAATTACACTTTATATAAAAGTGAGTACATTAATTATTTTATCCCCAATGTATATAATAAGTGTTGGTGGCCGCTGAGTTAGCGAAACAAATTTTAGCAATTTTCCAGGACGTTTTACCGTTTCATTGTTTTAGCGATAACAGGGGTTTTTCAGAGCTTTAGAGGGGCTGCAGAAACCAGACGACATGGCATGTTCGCGGTATGGCCGCCAGCAACTAAAAAAATTTAGGCGGTTTGTATTAAACAAATATGCATTCATAGAAGTAGAAACTCAGCTCAGTTTAAGGAATTAGTTTATACTTGATATGAATGCATCATGTATATATTTCCATCTGGTATTTGATTGCTTTCATTATAACTGAAGAATAGGCAGTAAGTATATAGTAGATAGATACACAATAAAATTTAGAACCGTCCTGTTTTTGGCATCGCAACTAACTCAAACCCCTATTCGCAATAATTTGCCAACAAAAGTAGATACATGAAAGCATAGTTGACTAAAGTTAGAGCTAACACCGGCGGCGACATAACCTGTCGTAAATTACCCAACTTTGCATACTTCATACGGTTATCCGGTTCACGATTGGACAATCGTTTCTGCCCGGCCGTTCGAGACTCCACGCACTGGCCACATGTTACCATGGTAATTTCTAGCCAAAATCAACCGAAATACCATTGGTCTGCTTAACTGTGTCTGACCACTGTCCGCTATATATAACTCAGCGTCTCACGCAGCATCAGTGTTTAATAGCCAACCGCCTAAAACTTGACCAAAATATGCAAGGCTGTTGGCAAGGGCGTAGCAGATAAAATTCAGAATTCAAGAACCTTTGTTTTCATTTTTGTCTCACGGTTTTAGGAAGTTTTTCAGTTGATAGCACAAGAAATCTCCGTCCAAATGTTTTATAAAGCATAATCTGTCGCCCTCCAAACTCTTGACAACGCCTTTGGTGGTTGGTATACAGAATGAAGGAGCAATATATATTATTACATAAACAACCGTGAGAATTTCTAAACACTAATGCGACTAGACTACACGTGTCTTTCTAGCATTTAAAACGAACCTTACATTGTTTGTGAATTAGCACACATTCCTTGTGAATTAGCAAACATTCCTTGTGAATTAGCAAACATTCCTTGTGAATTAGAACCGAGTGCTTGCTAGTCAATGATCAGTATGCTAGAATATGTTTATGGTTACATATCTTCGTAGAACCTTTAGCACAAAACCAAGGGCGGAGCCAAGCAAAGTATAATGCAGTGCTTGAAGACCCCAACCGAACTAAAAACCAAATTTCTTTGCATTAAGATTTTGTACTAAAATTGTGTTTGGCTTTTCATTTGCGAGCATCTTTTCGCTATATCGCGTTGCCTGTTTCAATCAAAAATTCCTCGATTCGTCATTGCACAAAGTAAACGGTACATTTTCTAAATTCTTCAGATAATTAAATTAATGGGACTCATTTGGTGTAATTCGTTTAAACAGGCTTTCAAACTAAAAATATTTATCAAAACCAGTTCAATGGATCATGTAATATGGGTTGTGTTGACAAATATCGAACAGAACACTGCCTGACTGTACAGCATAAGAGCCAGGATCGCAGTATATAAAACATATACGGCACATGCACATTCCCACCCCCACAAGCTTAAGCCTATGATCAAGCTTGAGCCTAATCCAAGCCTAAGCTTAAACCCGATCCCAACCAAGCTTAAGATATGCCAAAATCCTAAAATTTCCGTTAACTGAGTACGACAATGTACAACAGCCAATGCATTTACTATGTACCTCCTAAATGTTAGCTGTAGGTGTAAATTTCGCAAATCTTTTTTATCGTTCTACTTTTGGCACAGCATTGTACCACTGCTCATAGTTAACAACACTCATGCTACAATCACGATGCCTTTGAAGTATAACAGTTTCATACAGTTTTAATTCACGCTCTTGCGTGCAATCGTCTAACCGCTGCTGCTCCAAGTATGCAGTGCACTCAAACATCACTGTCGTGTTGCGAGCGCGATTCAAAAACTCACACCGCGCCTTCGAAGCGCAGAGCTCATTCTATCGCACTCGACTCGTTCCACACTTGTGCATGGACACGTTCAGCACGACAGCGACTGTTTCCGTGCACGCACTCGCGTCACTCTTGATTCGACTCGCACTGCACACTTGACGCATCGCCGCAGCAGCTTGCGACACGTCGATATCTCGGTTGAACGAACGCAAAACCGTGCTACAACTATTACATATTGCGCATATTTACTTTCTGTACAATTTTTGCCAATAAATTGCTTACCATGAGACCCAAACGGGTCTCGCTCGAACTGTCAGCATACAGTTGTCAACAAACATCGCCGACCGCCTACACATGCCCATAGCCAGTAGTGAATCTTCATTACAGGTGATGGCTCAACTAAAAAATTCCATGCAGCCCACCAAGTCCTCGTACGCGAGTTTGCTTATTTTCAACGCAACGATATATTATTTAACACTCTGTAGATTATAGTAATTTTACTAATTTTAATAAATATGTATATAATAAATATATTGTAAAAATAAACAAAACCACAATCACTGATAACACAAATACGTACGTAGATAAGTATAAAAAACAATGCTAGCGCTTAAATTAGCCTCACTATTCTCACGTAAGCGAGCACGTATGTAACGCAACGCGACGCATAATATCAGTAAGCACAGAACGAAACATTTTTTTACGTCCTGTCAATATATATCGACATACAGGAAAACCTGTCGGCTGCACTGCCGTCCACTACACACACATGACCACTTGAAATGGCAACAATTGACGCCCGTCGCCACAATAATTGTTCGAACAACGCGATTTTACAAGATATACAGGATTTTAGTGTTCACCTCACATACGTAGACACACAGACCCTTCGCAACGTTCTATACACAGCATTTGTGGGTAGTTGAAACGACGACGACAACAGAGAAAGAACTAGAACTATAGAGGAAAAGAGACAAAAATAGACAGACAGAGAGAAAAATAGATCGACACGTGGACCGACTACGAATATTTGTCACAGGCGAAGCCAGGATTACAGTTCGGCCGGTTTTAACCTCATTCATATCAAACACAATTATTTCGACAATTTCGAGATTCAGTTGGTTATTTCAAAGCCTGTTCAAAGTGATGTTTTCATGTCTTTCCCGCCTGACTTTCAGTAGCAAATATATCTCGTCTATCCCACCCACCCATAGACAAATATATAAAGGGAATTTCGGTGGTGAACTACTTGAGTTTAATTCTTACGAATATGCATCCCCTCCACTGCAAACAATAATAGTTGACACCTTACGCAACAGCGTTTTGCCGTACTCGGTACCTACACAACACAACACAACGGACAACGGCCAAAAATACAAAACGATCTTTCTTTTTTCACTTCACGCAACACAAAATGTAACGCTGAAATTGCGTCTATTTTCAGTGTTCCATACACTTCATCAAATTCGAAGACAACTGCGAACTGGTTGGCTGAATGCGTTCCCCAGCGTTCGAAAGAACTGTTATGTTCTCACTTAAAATGTTTTTAAAAGCATATGTACATACCTATATGTCGTCGGCCAATGTGCTATTCAGGCCAATTACTAATTGGCCTAGGCCATTCTGCTATTTTGATGCGACAGCAGTGTGGTCTGGGCTAAACTGCTCTATTGAACTTATGGGCCAATCAGATTTGATTATTTTGATAGACGCAATACCGTCATCCAATGAGCGTTGGTATTACATCACTGTTGTTTTGCGAAATCACACAATCGCAAATTGGTCTAGGCGAAACTGCTATTTCCTTCGAATAGCAGATTGGCCTATGCGAATTGGTAATTGGCCTGAATACCAGATTGGTCTACGACATATATATTGCCTAAAGAAAGAGCATTTAGGCGTCAATTCAGGGGGAGAGTCACTGGTTGCCAGTGAACTGAATGTCCGTTCGTATGATTCTGTCGAGGGAACATCGCAGACATCATTCGCTAATTAGCTAATATTCGTTACATTGTTATTCAGTGTACATCATATAGTATGGCGTATATCCCCACCTGTGTACCCCTTAAACTTTTCTGGATCCGCCCCTGGATTAGTCGGTAGTGAGTGAAAAGTTTCCAGCCCAGCCCACGACCCAGAGAATATGAATCGTTGTTTGAAACGGCCATAGTTGAGTCAGACTCTAAATTAGAGTTACAATTTGGTTACTCTCATTCATGCTTGAGACAAATTCCCGAATTTTTACAATTTATGATGTTACGGAAAATTTCAAGCGAAAATATTCAGCTTTATATGACCTACTTGAAAAAAATGCAAAGTAATGTGTTGCACCCAACCCAAATTATTTAATGAAACCTTTCTTAAGCTACTCATGACGCAACTGAAAAGAAAACGAAAATTCCGACATTGGAATAACGCAACAAGAATTTATCACAAATTATCCATATAAATTTTGATTCAATAGCTATATTCATAACATTTGAAAATAAGCTATACGTATATGTAAACGTGAATAATTTTGCTGCGAAAACTGTGTTCTGTACACTTCCGGTAGAATCCTAGCTTTTCCACAAGACCCACCCTGCCACAAATGTATATTCCGGTTGAGGTTTTACAAACAATTTACTCATGATCGTTGAAAAGCGAACATTTCAAACACAACACACAACGCGGACAATATATACAGACTTGCTGCACATCAGATTGCAGTTTTTAGCCCACAGTACAAAAAAACTGTACCGTCCTGACAAACAACTGTAGGCCAATGTTACTTTTAGGGGCGTAACAGTAGATTAAGCGTATTCCTAAGCCTATGCCTAAGCCTAAACGTTGCAAAAATGTGTTCCTAAGCCGAAGCCTAAGCCTAAGCAGAAAAATTTAACCTAGAATCTAAACCTACTCGTTTATAGACCCACTAGAAACCTGGGCGCCCCTTACAGTAACACGGGCCCACAACTGTGTATAAACAAACTGTGAACGAAAAATAATTGTGATTTCACGCATCAACTACAAAGCTCAAAATGTTGCCGCCGTTGTGAACAACATACAAACACAGCAAGAAACAGACTAAAACAATGATACAAAAAATGATCACATGGAACAAATAAAAAAACAGAACACATTTTATCATCATAAAAATAAAAATTTCAAACAGTCCTCACAAAATAAAATTTTCATGTACACAATTGAGGCGAATAAAAGGGGTGGTGAGATACGGTGATTTATATGCCGACTCAAAATTTCTAGAGAGGAATTTTAAGCAAAACAATAAAAAACATTTAACAGACTTAAGAACAACCATTTTGATCGATCGCGATCCCACAATTTTAAACCTAAATTTTGAATAAAATGCTACAAACTACAAAGTTGCAACGACCTCGTTCATATACAGTCGCACACAGCATTTCTACATTTCATTCTATCATTGATTAATTAATACCCGTTTTAGAAAAAAAATTAATTTTTTTCAACTTGCCACAACAATATATATTATAATACAACCATACGTACACGCTACAGGCAACGATTTAATAATCAATCCTATTATGTGATTTTTGGATTTTAAAAAAGAATTTTCAATTATTACTCCAAATCCAGCCATATTTCAACTTTCATACTCACAGCGTAAGTCCATCCGTAAACTTTTGAATCATCTATTAATATATATTATACTAATCTTATTCGCACGACAATTGCAATATTACGCACGCACAACAATTACAAATTACTAGACAATGCGGCGCACTGCACACATTTGTTTGGATTACCTATTTATATGTCGTAGGCTAATCTGCTATTCAGGCCAATCACTGATTGGCCTGGGCCAATCTGCTATTTTATGTAATAGCATAACAGATTGGCCAACGCTTAACCGCTATTTGGGACAGATGCAATACCGTTAACCAATCAGCTTTGGTTTTACATTACTGTTATTTTGCTACATCTCTTAATCGTTATTTAGCCTAGGCCAAACTGCTATCTGCTTCGAATAGCAGAATGGCCTAGGCCAATTGGTAATTGGCCTGAATAGCAGATTAGCCTATGACATATACACATAAAGAACCGACGCTAGAGGTTTCTATCAGCATATGCATTTCTGTAGACCATCTTTTACTTATTACATGTACTAAATGCACTAAAACACAAAAAATGTACCAAAATAAGGTGAGGTTTCCGTTTCAACCGATCAGAAAGGGCTCATACCATCTAAGCATTCGTTCCGAAATACAGGTTTTTACCGGCACAATTTGATTATAGCGAAAGCCACACAGGTACGAACACCCCAAAGGTAATATTATCGCTCCAGTAAGAAACCGTCTTCAGAATAAATAACAAATCCTAAACTACAGAAAAAACATACGGAAAACTATTGTCACAGGCTTCGATTTACCAGCTTCAGTCCTTTAACAGCTAAATTACGATTATATTCTGGCTACTAAATACAATTAAATCAATGCAAAATGACATTACAATTTGTCAAACAAACAAACAAACAAACAAGCAAACAAAGAACCACGTCTGGTTGTTGGATCGCGACAAAATAAACACCGTTCAACTCAAGACGGCAAGCAAACCGCATCAAGTAGGAACACGGTCCCATCCAGTCCGCGGTCCATCGACGGAGAGCAGACCACTTGGATTTTTGCCGCTCAGTACGGAGCACTTACTGACTGCGACCGCATGCATCCATAGTCAATTACGAGATTAGTGAGTGTAACGCCACGTAGATTCTTCAAAAAAGTAACACCGACTGACCACAACTCTATTGGCCGTATATAAAAAGTTAAGAGAGGAGAATATTTGAGTCTCTTCCGTTATCACCCCCCAGCCCGCGTTTTCCCATAAATGGTTGGATCTTGAAAATTTTTGTATATTTGAAGTTCTCATGGCTTCCTCTGGTCTTTCCAAACCCAAATTTGAATTTTTGAAAAATTCGATTTTTAATGTCCCAGAGTGACCCCATGGACCAAAATATTTTTTGTCGAAAAGTTAGAGAAATTATGTACCATTCGACGCAGCATGTTGAGCTGAGTGCGGTGGTCTTAAGTTTTCCGCTATCAGACATCTGGCTAACGAGTTACGGTCAAATAACTGATTTGGCGCGCTGTCAATGATTTGGGACGGTGCCAAACCAGACCTTTGGACCTTAAAAAAATCGAATTTTTCAGAAATTCAAATTTGGGCTTGGAATGATCATAAAACGCAATTTCTATTGCATGCAATGTATGTCCCAATTTTGTGAGGGCGAAAATTGTAAGGCAGGGGGACATTACTTTACCATTTTAACACAAAAATTTTCTGCCGTGGGCGGAAGTACGTCCTTCATCTGGATATAGCATCAGGCCCGCAGCACCTCACCGTGCTAGGGCCAGGGGGCTAAAAGATTTTCAGAATCAGCATACATGGGTTTTCGTTGACTTACAAGCAAATTTGAAAATTTTCTAGGGGAGCCAAAATATTTCCAGTTGTGGCTGAGCCCACCTGGCCCCCCAAACATTGTGTGATTTTATCGTGATCTCCTCTCGTCAGCGTAAACACAATTCCACGGCGGTAACACGAAACATACTGTAAACGCAAAAACAACTACAAAAACAACTACAAAAACAACTACAAAAACACATATATACACTTTCTCCTGTCATGTTTTATCAACAACAATCCGATAAACATTGTCACAAAACACACTACAATACATCGTATACATCTTAGGGCAGATTTCACAGATATGAATGGGAAATAGGTCTACGGCTAGTTCTCTTGTACACTTTCCCAAGCTATTTTTCGTACAAAGGCTTACATTTAGGCGTAGGCTTCAGCTTAAGCTTGTGAAAAGCAGACACAGGGCTGGATCAGCCACCGCCTATACCCCAATTTAGGGAGCCGCACCTCAGAGGGGCCCCCAACCTAACAAGATTTTAAACAAAAAATTTGGAAAATATTTTGATCATCGCAAGCGGCCCCCGCCCCGGGGATTTTGGGGCTCCCTAGCTTGCTTCGGCACTGAGCTAAAAGTGTTCCAAGCGCGGGGATTTGTTTTATAATCACCGCCGCAAATGAACACGCGACTTGCAATTTGCACAAGTTTACCTATTATTAATTCTCGGGTTCGCTTGAACGGTGGCACGATTTCTATTATGCATTATTCATACACGGCTATTTGAATTCCAAACTTCGCGCCCCACGGACTATTATTCATTAGTAAACGTTGTTTCTAAAGATGGTTTATCATGCATATTTAGATTTTTAAAACAGATATATTATAGCAATTTTTTTAGTTTTCGGCAGTTAGTTTTGGACGCATAAAAACACACACTATTCATTATGCAACAACAACAACACATATCTTGCAGTTTTACATCAGTCACGCCTAATTTATTATAAAAGCACAAAAGTCTACGCGTTGTACAGGTGTCACAAGCGTTTTGCCAATTCCACTACGGCTATTTGACAAAAGTTCGGTGTTGCAGCGGAATGTATTCAGAAGTTTCTCAATGGGACAAGTAGAAATTAAAATTGTTCATTCAAACTGTACATGGGGACGGACCATGAGCCTCCCCCCTCACCGGGTCCCTGTTGGATTATATATAATATATGGCTTATCTGAGTTGAACGAAATACAAATCGAAATCGTAGCGCCTCGTACAAACTTATATTGCACAAAATCGGCTAACGAGTATTATCAAACGAATTTTAAAGTGAGCGAGCAGCAAAGTACCAGGGAACAGCCGTTCGGCCGATGCATAACAATGATATCCGACTTCGGTAGAATGTTTGCGCGAGATATTCCAACAATTTATAAAACTTCGCTATTCAACGAGTTCGTTTGAAGTCGTACGGCAGTTTGGAAACAACTTTACACTTGCAGAGATTCCCAAACAGTAGACTTAAAAACAAATTGTTAACAGCCTATGATATAACAAATTAATTACTGTTCAAATTTAACAAATTCAGCATCATTTTTGTCGCTTAATTTTGTTTCCCTCTGCATGTCCTGGTTCCGACAAACTATGTTAACCTTAAAGCTTAGGTTTATTTAATCAAAGGCTGCAACCTGTAAGGTTCCTGCAAAATTCGGATTCTAGCAAAAAAATTTTTTATCGTATTTACGGTCATATTTGCATCCAAATGATCATTTTTCTGGCACAACGGGATTACTCCTTTGGGTAATAATGTAACATGGCGTATTAAAATATTGAAACGAACGGACTGCGCACGCGAATCTTACGTAGTTATCCAACACAACAACAGGGAAAACAGTATCAACAATCAACAACGTTTCACTGATTGTCTCTGATACACTCTCACCCATTCAAGCTCAGCCTTAGATTTTGGCTCAGACTTCGGTATAGGTTTCTCAATAGATTTACCTAACCTTACCTAAGCCTAAACCGTAACCAAAAATGTTGGAAAAGTCTACAAGATACCAGTGATTCCCACAAAAATCTTAATGCTGTCTCGGTTTCCGGTTAATTCAAGTCTAAACTAGTCTAAAGCTAAATCGGACACACGAATGTAGCAATAATAATCAATGAATAAACAATTTAATAGTGTCTTGTTCATTAATTCGAATTTTACATCACTCTACGTACTTCCGACGCCCTATTATTATGTTATGCCATCGGCCAAATTCAATACACGTATATACAAACAAATTCAAACTATCCGTGTTCAACCGTTCACAAATAACGACAACTCGTGTATCAATAAAATTGGGACGCACACACACACAAACCACAACAAGTATCAATGAAATATATACTCATCTTCTCAAACTATGAATGAACGATTTTGGAACAACCGGAAGTAGCTACTGATTACGTAACTATAAAAGTATATATTGGATCTTTTAAAGTCCATCCTCCAATAAATACGTGGACAGGAAAACGTTAATTGAATATACCATGAGTGGTGAAACTTTAAGTGATACTGCAATAATGAGCTTACGCATATGTATATTTTCATATTCTCAAACAATGAATGAACGATTCAGGAACAACGGGAAGCTGTTGCTTATTACGTAAATATACCTATAAAACTATGCATCATTCGAAGTTTTCCATCAATAAAAAAGTAAGGGCAGAGTAATATCATGACGGGGAAAACTTTAAACTGAGAAACGCCGGGCAAACGATAAAAAAGTAGGTTTGTTTAGCTTCAATTAGAATTGCCAGGGCTGTTACGAAACAAAATAAATGCGTAAAAACATTAAATATTACTTAGCTTTTGTTATCGCTTACGTGCCGTACGCAAAGCAGCAAACTAAAATACTACCAAGAACCGAATTATTCATGGATCAACAAAAATCTATTAGCTGGACAGATAACCAGTCATACAAAAGGAGTTTGTTGCACAATTTCTGCTTTTTAATTACTTTCCCTTCGTCATAGTCGTCCGCCGTACCATCTAAGCTGCCGGTAATGCTTCCAAGATATTTCCAAGCAATATCTATTATGTGCCAGGGTGCAACCAGAATTCCGATTCCGATTGGAACTCTCCGATTCAAAAATGAGTTCCCATTCCAATTGCACAATCGATCGGGATCGGATTTTAATACTCTGCTTGTTGTGATACGTTGTATGCAGGGTGCAACCGGAATTCCGGTTCCGGTTCCGGCATTTTTTCACCTTCCGGTTCCGGTTCCGGTTCCGGTAAATTTTTACCGGATTTAAAAATTCCGGTGTTATAATTTGGCCGTTTTTTTAACTTTGCTAATCTTTAAGAATCTCTTTAGAAAGCCACTTGTATTCCGAATATAAGCCATTGATGGTGGATTTCACTTCAGTCGACGACGAAAATCTAAAATACAACAAATAAAATAAATACCTATGTTCGACTAAGGTTATTTCACAAATAATAGAGCAAAAAATAAGATTAAAATGAAATTTTTGGTGAAATGCATTTTTCACTTTCCGGTTCCGGTTCCGGTAAAATTTTCAAATTCCGGTTCCGGTTCCGGTTCCGGTAAATTGTAATTCCGGTTGCACCCTGGTTGTATGGAATCAAAATTTTGTAAGCGTTCCGCTCTGCATCTTGAGATGTCTGTCCTGTATGAAACTGACGTTACAGACGGGACCATTTTGACATCTTTGGCCATATTTCAATGCTTTTTTTTACCTTTAGTTTCTCTCTCATTAACACCAACAAACTCACAAACGAACTCGCAATAAACTACAAAAAAACAACAAATGTTTACAGTAAATTTATCGCAATTTTCAAAACGTTTTTTACACCACCACCACCACGTATCGTTGTAAAAACCACAACAAAATGCGAACTCACCCAATAATGCGTGTGAATTACATGAAGCGTTACCCTTATGTCAGCAACACGCTGTTTGTACATATACACATATATACATATTACATACATGTACATGTATACAAACACTGTCACACATTACTCAGGTTATCAATCCGAGTTTAAAGAAAATGTTACGCCACATTTCCGGTCACAACACATAGTAGAGTTGCATCCAGGTCCGGGTATTCCGGTTATTCCGGGTATTTTTGCCGAAAAATTCCGGATTTGGGTCCGGGTTTTCGCTTCAATAAATTCCGGGTCCGGGCTTTTCTTCCAGAAAAATGCTGGTCCGAATCAAAAGAAACATGTGATTCACGTGAATTTTTGAAATATCTAAATCCAAACTCATCGAAACATGGATTACGGCTCAGACAAGCAACGGCAAGGACTTTCCCGAAACCGGTGTTTTCATAACCTTGCTGGACTTGATTTTTATAAAAAACCGAATCCGAACTTTTGTTGTCATCCTGCTTATTATCACTATGTGCAAAATGACCTGGCTGACTGAACAGAATACTTTTATGCAAAATTAATCACAACGCAATATTAACTACTGTTACCACGAAGTTTAACTCTGTTCCATGCCAGGGTACGATAATTTTCTTCTTTTGCTACATTACTGGTTAAATAACCTTAGTTGAAGATAGGTATTTACTTATTCTGTTGAATTTTAGATTTTTATTATCCATGAATTTCTTCTCCTGCTACATTATTGGGTTAATAACCTTAGTTGAAGATAGGTATTTACTTAATATTCTGCTGGATATTAGATTTTCAACATCCATAGAAGCAAAATCTATCTTCAATGGTTTATTTACGGTGATTGTTAAAGTTTATGTATCATACTTATGACAACTATTTTAGTTTCATGGTCATTTCATAGTAAAATACTTTATTTTATACCGATCAAAATTTAATGCTGGAATTGTTATTTTCGGTAAAAAATTTACCCGAACCGGAATGTTAAAAAATGTCGGAACCGGAATTCGGGGTGCACCCTAATTGGAAACTGGTTCTTTTGACTTAACGCCGCCAGCAACGCCGCGAGTTTTCTTACTTTCGATGTTACGCAATACGAAAACTTTTTAAAATTCTATCGTATGCAAGAGCACACGCTACAAAGTTTATCACTGTATGGAATTTTTCACAAATTCTATTTTATTCATTCAGTAATAGCGCCTACAGTCTTAGATTATTGCAGTATTCCAATCAGTCCATTATGTACGGGGTATGCGTTGCTTGGGGGGAAAGTAGTTGAAATCCCACTATCCACCCGGCTCTTACCAGCTTATACATCGTCTATTAATCCAAGCATCATGAACGTTCCACAAACCGCGTCGCTGTTTTCGCGAAAACGTATTTCGAATTGATTCATGCAAACTAACAAATTTCATTAGATACTCTTAACTTCATTAATAAATATCGTCAGTAAATACTTGTCATTTCAGGCACTTAAATACGTCCAATATTAAAAGATTAACTATAAATACGTATAAATCCTAACGACACAATTCGGTCAGTTGTCAGTTTGTTCCTGCATGGGCGTCCGCAGAAAATTCCATTTGGAAGGGCCCCCAATAATTTTGGGGGGGGGGGCTTACGGTTGCAATTCGAGACGTCACAATGTCTGGCCGAATCTATTTGGGGGCGGGTGGGGAGGATCAGCAGCCGATTATGTTATTTCTCATCCTACGGCTTTGTCTCATTTCATTTTGTCAT
Organism: Enoplolaimus lenunculus; assembly: GCA_030248215.1. Lineage (NCBI taxonomy): Eukaryota > Metazoa > Nematoda > Enoplea > Enoplida > Thoracostomopsidae > Enoplolaimus > Enoplolaimus lenunculus. The sequence goes on along the minus strand of JASANG010003684.1, from coordinate 10,368 downwards.
TATGCAGGAATTTTTGTTAACTACACGGAAACAATCAGAAATGCTCACTTCGGGTCCACAAAACGAAATATATACAACCCGCTACACTGGCATACCGGAACTAGCACAGCAATTTTTCCTCAGACTTTGATGATAACAAGTGTACCTACTCAAAACTACGTTTGAGGAACGAATACTCAGTCTAAATGTTCGTTTGAGTGAGCGTAGCAAACGAGAAAATTTTCCAATCTATGCATGCTATTTTACAACCTGTAAATAGTAACTTTAGTCATTGTACGCTCCCTGGCCCCCCCGTAAGCTTAGCCATAGGCTTAGGTTTCGATTTTGGAAAAGATTTTCATTAGCCCTTGCCAGAGTCTTTCCTAACCATAAGCCTGAGCCTGAGCCTAAGTCATGGTTGTGCCTGTTTTCCAGTATGTCAGAGATCTTTGCAAATAGACCGCTATCCCCCCTTGTATACGACCCTGGTGATCATAGTGAAACATTGCTTAAAAGTAATTAGATGATTAGAATGTGTTATAAAATTGAACCGCAAAAGAATGTAATCAAAATTCACAAGTTACACATCGAAACAGTAATATAATACCTAATCCTTTGCTATGACTGGTCCAAGCAAACATATCAACAGTGATTTCTTAATTTTGGACACATGAAATATTGGCATGTATTCACCAACGTTATATCTAAACGGGTTTTAGGTACTTTGTTCGTTCAGCAGACGTTTTGTGTAACTTTTTATCACCTTTTCCGTTATCTCACACCAGTAGTCATTTGCCCAAAAATGGTTTGACTTTGAATATTTTTACATATTTGGGTTTATATATCATGGCCTCTACTGATCGTTTCATATTGAAGTTTGCGTTTTCAGAAAATTCAATTTTTTTCAGGTAAGAGGTACAACTTTAGGACCGAAATAATTTTTGTCAGAAAGTTTAACAATTTATAAATCATTGGACGCAGTTTGGCGCAGGGAGTCGAATGATGTTAATTATAGTGCTATACGATCACTATTTTACGAGTTACGCTCAAGTAATTGTTTGGCGTGTTTCCCAAACCGTTAACCGAATGCCAAATCAGTTATTAACCATAAGTCGTTATATTGTGATCTGATACCGATCATGAGAAGCTAACACACATTAAAATTTTCAAAATCCAACCATTTTTTACGACTGTCGGCGAGATAAAAGAAAAACCTTTTTAGTCAGTAACACAAGAAACCTGGTTCGAAATTCTTATTAAATTTGAGCCTTCCTTTCCAAAATCCTGGCAACGCCCATCGCCCATGATCTTCGATGCCGCTTGCACAAACTAATCAATATAACACCGGTTGTACAAAGTACTGAAACTGAACGCAACACATCTTTGCCAAACACAGATCTCTAACTGCATATTAAACCCGCACTTAAAAATTAAAAGTTAAGCAACACTCAATTTAGTACGTATTTATTGAGCGAAGCGAAGCTCGGAGTTTCGCGAAACGTTTTATGTTTTGTACTCTGAAGTCGCAAGGTGGATGTCCATCCGTCCGTTTGTCCGCCCTAAAAGAATCTCAGGAACGGTTGAACCGATTCTGATAAACTTTTTTTTGTTTGAAAGCCAATTATCCTGTGGTGTTTACCTCGCATTGGGGTTTTAAAATTTTAAGCGGTTTATTAGCTACAGGCTAATTTGCATGATTTGTTAAGCCTAAATTAGGACTTTCTACATTATTCACTAATTATTACAGTTACAAGAAGACTAATTTCAGGTCTAAAGGGTTTTGGAGTGCGAGGAATCTGAATAGATTGTTTAGAAACCTCCAAAACCGATGACTGAGTAGTTAGCGAATAGATAATTTGCATATTAACATAGTTTGTAAGCCTAAATTAGGACTTTTTACAATATTTCACTAATTATTAAAGTTAAAAGCAATCCAATTTTGCACTAAAGGGTTTTTAGATGCGAGGAATTTAAATAAATTGTTTACAAACCTCCAAAACCGATAAATATATAGTTAGCTAATATTATAGGATGTGATAGATTTTATGAGCATGGAACACAAATATAAGTATGATACAGCTGTTTTAGGTATAGTTATCAGTGATCGAAATCTGGTAAATACTGGAGCCGCCACTCGGGCAGAACCATTAGTCGCTAGTTTCTATTGTCATCTTGCTTAAATAACTTTAAACTTGGTTATAATGATCGGGACAAAGAATAATTCCAAAATGAAATCGCCCCGCCCTAAGCAATAACAATAATAAACCATTTCGTTGCCTTGTACAGCTATTATTCAGTCGGCTAGGTTCAAAGCTCAACAAAACAAACAAAACCCACTAAAAATAAATAAATAAATAAATACCATGACATGTAGCTGGCAATCTATATTCCTAATTTGGCATATTTACCCAAAAACCACGCTACCGCGTAGTGCTAGCTTCATATTATATACCTGTCGATGCCAGTAACACACAAAAAATACACAGCGGCCACCTCATGCTTGGTTATTTATTAAACAGTATAATATATCTATACAGTAGCGTTCTCATACCGCACAGATTAAAGGGTCAACTGGTGATCGGCACAACATGGCACAACCTGCACCACATGACCACGTTGATTTGAGAAATACTTCCGGCATACAGGTTCATAAATAAATTGCTAAGATTCAAAGTATTTTTCTAAGAACCGTTTAAAATAAATAAAAAAACCAAATCTACACAACGAGATAGAGCGACATAAAATTTTGTACTCTAAGATTGAGCAGGTAATGTTCTGAATAATGTACGCACATGTACCTTTTCTGAATTTAAAAATTTGGGCGGATATTAATTCCAGGGTGCAAAACGGAACTGGGTTATACCGGAATCGGAATCGAAACAGCAAATTTATACCGGAATTCTAATCAGAATCGGAACTAGAAATTTTTTGACTGTACGGATAATTTGTATTAACAAATATAATATTGATTTAAGGTGTCTGTTGGCAAAAACGTCGCATGAACAAATTGGCGATGATTTTTGGTTCTGTAATACTGAACTACAATCTATTAATACAAGTTAACTCATCGAAAGCAGTTTAATAGATAAATGATACAGAATTTTTATGCAACATATCACAACAAATAGAATTAAAATTAAAATTTAAAAATTTCGATTCCGATTGATTGTGCAACTGGAATCGGAAACCCGGTTGCACCCTGTATAATTCCTTTACCATCATTTGAATTCAATTCGAACATCTGCACAAGTTCCACAACCATTACTATTTTTTATCAAATCTAAATTAATAAAAGCGCACATCTTACTAGTTAGCAGATTAGGCAAACTACGATGACGACACTTTTGTGTTCAAAAAACACACATACATATTGTAAGCGCCGGTAAAACGAAATACATAACAATAATGTTAATGTACTGTAATTACAGCAACAGCCGTACACAAAATGAGCTGAAATTTGGCTGAAATAAGTAGCAAAAAACGCTACACAAATTCAATATGAAACCGGCACTGATAACAAATTGCATCTCAGCAGAGATATGTACACAGCTTCATAGCAAACGGTTGCTGTACAATATTAGGCATCAAATCCCGTAAAGTTGTGAATGTTACCTTAAAAATGGATACATATTTCAGGGTCTCAGAAAATTTTTAAACCACCACCACCACCACCAAGAAAATTTCCATAGTCGAACAAAAAACCTAAACCCGTACTCTCAAATGTGTGTAGCACCAATCGCCAGTTGGTGATAGCTCTTCCAACTTTCGTACCAGGCAATGGAGAGGTTTGAAGTAGTTCAGCATACTTATTGCATTCGATTTACTCTACTTCTGTGCAAATTTTGACATCTGCAATTGCAGCAGTTCGTTAGTTTGACAACCTATTACTAACTGGTGATAGATGCTATATACCATTTGAGAATACGGGCCCTACAACTAACCGTGATCGTGATTGTCGATAGCGTCGTTGACGGTACACCTGATCTTTCATTTTGTTGCACTATTTACAGTTGATAATATGTATGTATTTGATAAAAATCCCCAACGTATTCACCATTTTTCAACCATCGATCAACTGTTACATTTACATTAGCGAATGTAGAATTTAATAAACCTTCGCCAAAAAAAAAACGTTACACTTCGCAGCAATTACGCGTACGTCGGTATATATAACGCGTGCTTTGGTTCTCATATTTATATAACATACAGCATAATTAATTGTAGAAACTATTATGTAACATAGTGGAGAGTCTAAAGAGTATATATGTCGTAGGCTAAACCGCTATTCAGGTCAGTTATGTACTAGTAATTGTCCTCGGCTAATCAGGTTTTGAAGTTATAGCTGAGATGGAAATGGGCATTATGTGGTTGCCCGCCAGACCCCGCACCGGGAGAAATTTTCTCTAGCCGCCCCATGAGGACCCACGGAAAAGCCGTGCCCTACCTGCCCAACGTAAATAGCAAATATGTATAAAAAAAATAACAAAATACCTGCGATTTTTAACGTTGATATTATCTTTTCAACCGAGTTGACTAATGTTCTTCCGCCTTTTACGTATTTAGTACAGTTTTCAACTGAATTTAGAAAGCACTTCCATCTTTAAGTTATAGAAGACCAATCAGATTTAAATGTTTCGTCGAAATATATATCACGAACAGGTGACTGCCTACTGGGATGCTGGGAAATGTTAAGGTTTAGAAACCGGGTACCCAGGGTGCAATCGGAATTCCGATTCCGATTAGAATTCCGATTCAAAACGAATTCCGATTCCGATTCCGATTGCACAATTAATCGGAATAGGAATTTCCACATTTTAATTTTAGGTGTACTTGTTGTGATATGTTGTATAAAAATCGTGCATCATTTATCTGTTAAATTATTTTATATTTGCTGTTCCGATTTCGATTCCGGTATAATCCAGTTCCGCTTTACACTCTGCGGGTATCTTAGGCTGTGACTTAGCCTTAAACTTTCAATTAAACTTTTAGGCTTAAATTATATGCAACTATTTGCACTTAAGCATTGGCTTATGTTTAGTAGGCATGCCCCTATTGCTTAAATGAGCCATTTCATCAGATACTAAATACCGGTAACCAATAGGCGTCGGCTTTTATATAGTTTTTGTTTTGACCGTCTAGTGATCAATATGAATCAAAAGTTTCCGAAATCATTTTAGTGACATAAACCGCAACTACTGTTCATAATGGAAGAAACCAAGCTTTACACTGGCGTTTTATCACGTTTCACATTGTTAACAAAACGCTGTAACAACAAAGTTAAAATAAAAATAATATATTCACTTATCAGCTGACAGCGCGTACACAGTTAAGGTTCTAGCGAGTATATATTTTGACCCCAAATAACTATTTTTTTTTTAAAGGAAATCAATATTAATATTTTCTATTTCAAACGCACGCAACGAACTTAGAAAGCGTAAACCTAGACGGAAGACGACTATCCACTGAAACGGCGTAATCATGATTTTATTTCGATAGGGAGGGAATACGTCAATTAAAGTTTTGTCGAGCGAACGTAGCGGGAAAAAAATCATTTTTTGGACTCAAAGAAGTTATTATAATGCCTATACAAGCATGTACCTTTTGTTTCGTCTCCCCAGAAACTTCCGGAACGAATATAATCCGCTATCCTCCCGCTGTATACGCCGTTATCCACCCGCCGGTACTTACACACTAAAATGAAAATTTCTCGACGATTCATAAACAAAAACCGCCGTGGTAAACGGCCAAATTTCACAATTTCAATATTTTAATTTCAGTTTTCAATATTATTATCCGCAATATTGAAAAACAAACTTATCATCATCATCATCATCATCATCGTCGTCGTCGTTATCGTTATTATTCCAGTTACACGCGTATTATAATATAATTTTGTTTGTATTTAAACGTTAGAATTCAAGAATTAATGTGAATTGATTGTGTCACACACACTTTGACAGAAAAAACGTTTATCGTTTTGAAAACGAACATCTAAAAAGAAACACACCTAATACGCGATCATAATTTCAATTAAAATTAGGGCAATTTTGTACGATCGGTATTGCGTTTTAGAGAATTAAAAAAAAACACACACACACACCAGGATTAGGATATATGAAAATTTTTTTTGAAAACTGTAGCAATAAATTGTACCATGTGTTTTCTAATAATGCTCCAATTCGAGTTGCGCTATATACTTTTGTTGACCAGCGGCAGCGTCCGTCACCGTGCGGTATCGTACGCACAAATAACTCACGTACGATACCGTGTAGCGACAGACGACGGCGCCGTACGGGTGACGCACGGCGTCGTAGGATTGGCGCACGGTAACGGATGGCGCCGGACGTCAAGTATAGCGCAACCCTTAGTATTGCGCTACAAATACAAGTTTTGACAAGTTGTTAAAGTGCCCCTAACCGGGCCATAGAAAAAGATATGTTTTGAAAATATATTTGATGTGTAACGTGTAAAGTTTAGAAACAAGGGACTCGAACAAATTTTGAAAGTTAAATTCACGTACTACCTTTTTTCACAAAAATCGGGCTTATTTTCTAGGACAGCATATTTCAGATTGCCAAAAAAGTTTTGGCGGTCACAAGCAAGCTGTGATGTGTCACACAGAAACATATTCACAGCTTTGGGCGGCCATAAATCAAACAGTATTATATTTGATGTTTTCCTTCGGTTAAAAAGAAATTTGACAAATTTTGTAATCGCTTTATTTCATGATAAAATTTTGAAGAACCCTTGAGAAGTCTGCGTACCTGAATTGTACTGGCAAAGTGCAATATTTTCTGAAACTTTATATATTCGTTTATAATTTTGCGTAATTTAGCATTCGTTTACAGCATGAACCAGGAAGCAACCGTAGGTTAAAATACCGGAGTCAGAGTTGAACCAAAATTTGCCTTAGTCGGAGAGGTCGATTTTATGCTGGAGACGAAGGCTGACGTCGCATTATACTGTGCTATGAACAATGGGCCACTCAAAAACAAAGGTTAAGATTTCGATAAAACTAAAGTTGGTTATAAAGCTTCATACTGCCATCTATGTTTGTAAATTATCATTTTTGTATAAAATCCACACAGGGTTAGAAATTTGTGCCGTGAAAAATGGCACTTATTAGTGCCAGTAGTAGTAAATAGGTAAACATTTGTTTCATGGTGTTTGAATAAGATGAAAATCACATCTCCACAGCGCATGTTCAAAGCGTCTATCCCCTGAGTCATTTTTTTGCGATAACGGGTAATTCAGAAAATTACGAAACTATCAAACAAAGCTGTGAATATGTTTCTGTGTGACACATCACAGCTTGCTTGTGACCGCCAAAACTTTTTTGGCAATCTGAAATATGCTGTCCTGGAAAATAAGCCCGATTTTTGTGAAAAAAGGTAGTACATGAATTTAACTTTCAAAATTTGTTCGAGTCCCTTGTTTCTAAACTTTACACGTTACACATCAAATATATTTTCAAAACATATCTTTTTCTATGGCCCGGTTAGGGGCACTTTAACAACTTGTTTCACAACTTTACAAAAGTAACTTTGTTCTGATACGGGTATAGATACTGAAAAGATCGAACAACAAACAAAATTGAATTGATACTAACTTACCAAGATTATTAAGTCACTCATAACCACTAACTTACCAAGATTATTAAGTCACTCATAACCGATGCACCAACCCCACCAATTATTATTTTAATCCATCCGCATTCATGATAGTTTGCTCTACCTAGCTATGTATATTCCTGTTTTTAAAACAATTTTCTTTACAGATTTTAAAAAAGTCAACGCACAATATGACGAAAAACCAGATAATGTAGCATCAACTGTTGCATAACAATACGCTAAGCCAACACACTAGGCAATGCTTAAAAAATAATTGTTGGCTCTATGTACCGGGGCTGCGTAGTTTTATAGTTTACTTCGACGCCGTTTATCTGAGTCAAAATACGAAGAAAATTTGCACAAAAATTAGAGCAAATTTTCGCCTAGTTTGCTACTACAGAATTTGAATGGAACCTGTCATTGTATGTAGTAAGCTTATAGTATGATGTTGCTACATGCGATAAATTATACATATCTTAAACTAGCTGCATGAAAATATGAACGATTTTTATGAAAACATATTATAAGAGAAATACCGTGTCCTTATATTATGATATTAAATAACAAAAATTTTGGGTAAAAATATAAAATAAATTGTTTGACAAATTTTATTATGTTTAAAAATTAAAATTCGTGTTGTTTAAACAAAATGAATAATTTATTTGCGATAATTTTTATTGAAAATATGAGTATAAGTAACCATTTTAGTACTAATCCTCGTATTGTTATTTAATTATAAAATTTATTTTTAAGGATCAACTTTATTTCAACTCCAAAATTAAAGTGTTTTGAAACTATTAATGGAGTATTTGACAAATAATTGTGAAAATGCAACTGAAATGAACACAAATTTTTAGAAAATCAATTTGGTTTGGATTTCTTTTGAAAAAAATAAATTATATAAGGACTATGTTAAATTATATTTTTACATAAGTATAGACTATCAAAAATTTTTTCACAAAAAAGTTATTTGAAATTTATATAAAAAATTTTCGTTACATCATAAGGACACGGTAGTGTCTCTTATAATATGTTTTACCCAAAATTTTTGATTCTAAAAATCGTTCATATTTTCATGCAGCTAGTTTAGATATGTATAATTTATCGCATGTAGCAACATCATACTATAAGCTTACTACATACAATGACAGGTTCCATTCAAATTCTGTAGTAGCAAACTAGGCGAAAATTTGCTCTAATTTTTGTGCAAATTTTCTTCGTATTTTGACTCAGATAAACGGCGTCGAAGTAAACTATAAAACTACGCAGCCCCGGTACATAGAGCCAACAATTATTTTTTCAGCATTGCCTAGTGTGTTGGCTTAGCGTATTGTTATGCAACAGTTGATGCTACATTATCTGGTTTTTCGTCATATTGTGCGTTGACTTTTTTAAAATCTGTAAAGAAAATTGTTTTAAAAACAGGAATATACATAGCTAGGTAGAGCAAACTATCATGAATGCGGATGGATTAAAATAATAATTGGTGGGGTTGGTGCATCGGTTATGAGTGACTTAATAATCTTGGTAAGTTAGTGGTTATGAGTGACTTAATAATCTTGGTAAGTTAGTATCAATTCAATTTTGTTTGTTGTTCGATCTTTTCAGTATCTATACCCGTATCAGAACAAAGTTACTTTTGTAAAGTTGTGAAACAAGTTGTTAAAGTGCCCCTAACCGGGCCATAGAAAAAGATATGTTTTGAAAATATATTTGATGTGTAACGTGTAAAGTTTAGAAACAAGGGACTCGAACAAATTTTGAAAGTTAAATTCATGTACTACCTTTTTTTCACAAAAATCGGGCTTATTTTCCAGGACAGCATATTTCAGATTGCCAAAAAAGTTTTGGCGGTCACAAGCAAGCTGTGATGTGTCACACAGAAACATATTCACAGCTTTGTTTGATAGTTTCGTAATTTTCTGAATTACCCGTTATCGCAAAAAAATGACTCATGGGGATAGACGCTTTGAACATGCGATGTGGAGATGTGATTTTCATCTTATTCAAGCACCATGAAACAAATGTTTACCTATTTACTACTACTGGCACTAATAAGTGCCATTATTCACGGCACAAATTTCTAACCCTGTGTGGATTTTATACAAAAATGATAATTTACAAACATAGATGGCAGTATGAAGCTTTATAACCAACTTTAGTTTTATCGAAATCTTAACCTTTGTTTTTGAGTGGCCCATTGTTCATAGCACAGTATAATGCGACGTCAGCCTTCGTCTCCGGCATAAAATCGACCTCTCCGACTAAGGCAAATTTTGGTTCAACTCTGACTCCGGTATTTTAACCTACGGTTGCTTCCTGGTTCATGCTGTAAACGAATGCTAAATTACGCAAAATTATAAACGAATATATAAAGTTTCAGAAAATATTGCACTTTGCCAGTACAATTCAGGTACGCAGACTTCTCAAGGGTTCTTCAAAATTTTATCATGAAATAAAGCGATTACATTGTCAAATTTCTTTTTAACCGAAGGAAAACATCAAATATAATACTGTTTGATTTATGGCCGCCCAAAGCTGTGAATATGTTTCTGTGTGACACATCACAGCTTGCTTGTGACCGCCAAAACTTTTTTGGCAATCTGAAATATGCTGTCCTGGAAAATAAGCCCGATTTTTGTGAAAAAAAGGTAGTACATGAATTTAACTTTCAAAATTTGTTCGAGTCCCTTGTTTCTAAACTTTACACGTTACACATCAAATATATTTTCAAAACATATCTTTTTCTATGGCCCGGTTAGGGGCACTTTAACAACTT